>CAUYRH010092278.1:0-21519 GCA_963574655.1 Perodicticus potto | reverse complement strand
TTTTTTTTTTTTGAGACAGAGCCTCAAGCTGTCACCCTGAATAGAGTGCTATGGCATCACAGCTCACAGCAACCTCCAATTCCTGGGCTCAAGCGAGTCTCTTGCCTCCGCCTCCCAAGTAGCTGGGACTACAGGCGCCCGCCACAACGCCTAGCCAGTTTTTGGTTGCAGCCGTCATTGTTGTTTGGCAGGCCCAGGCTGGATTCGAACCCGCCAGCTCAGGTGTACGTGGCTGGCACCTTAGCCTGTTGAGCCACAGGCGCCGAGCCCCAAATCTCAATCTTATCTGAAAGCCAGGTAGTGTTCCTAACTGGGAGAGCCGGAGTCAGAAACTCACTTTTCTCTAGCTTCTTTCTGTACAAGAGACTACAGCCCAGACAACTGGTTTTGAGTATTTCTTTGCTAATCTATACCAAAGTTCCACACTCCCAACTAAACTCAGGGGCTGGTCAAACCAGCCTCACACAAAGAGCATCTTCATGAGCAATAATAAGGCAGAATCCATCTGGGGACCTGCAGTAGTAGACCTGAGGTGACAGCAGACCTTAGGCACAGGGAACAGCAGCAAAATCAAGAGAGCCAGAACTGGCCCAGTGGTGTACGCCTACAGTCCTAGCTATTCAAGAGGCCCAAGTAGTTTGAAGCCAGCCCGAGCAACACAGCAAGACCCTATTTCCAAAAACAATAATTAATGTAAAAAATTTAAATTTAAGAAGAAAAAACAGGGCCAAGTGTGGTGGCTCACACTTGTAATCCTAGCACTCTGGGAGACTTAGGTGGATGGACTGCCTGAGCTCACAAGTTTCAGACCGGCCTGAGCAAGTGCGAGCCCTGTCTCTAAAAAATAGCCAGGTGTTGTGACGGGCATCTGTAGTCCCAGCTATTCGGGAGGCTGAGACAAGAGAATCATTTAAGCTCAAAAATTTGAGGTTGCTATGAGCTATGGCGCCACAGCACTCTACCGAAGGTGACAAAGTAAGACTCCGTCTCAAAAAAAAAAAAAAAAAGAAGAAAAAGAAAAAGAGAAGAAAAGAAAGAAAAAATATGAGACAACATGGGGCAGCGCCTGTGGCTCATCGAGTAGGGCACCGGCCCCATATACCAAAGGTGGCGGGTTCAAACCCAGCCTCGCCCCAACTGCAAAACAGAAAAATAGCAGGGCACTGTGGTGGGCACCTGTAGTCCCAGCTACTAGGGAGGCTGAGGCAAGAGAATCGCTTAAGCCCAGGAGTTGGAGGTTGCTGTGAGCTGTGTGACGCCATGGCACTCTACCGAGGGTAATAAAGTGAGACTGTCTCTACAAAAAAAAAAAAAAAAAAAAGACAACATGGCTAGAAGCCCTGAAAAGCAAGGTAAGCTTTTTGCACCAAACTAAAGGAACATTTTGCAATCAAGAAAGTTAACTGAGCAGTGGCCAGTTTCCAAAATATTTTTGGAAAAAAAAAAAATCATTAAAATCCCTTGGTATTATTTTAAAAGCCTTTAGGTTATTCAAACAGAGTGCAAAAGGGAAATGGGTTTATTTTTCCTTTAATAAAGCTTACTTAGGTGAGACCTTTCCAGCCTATGTTTCTTGTAACTCAAGCATCCATTCTGTCCCTGTATGTACAGAAGTTTATGTTAAAATAAAGAAAACGATTCTTCACAGCCTTTTGGCTAAGACCAACTACAGCAAAATAAAGAAAAGGGCCAGGCAAGGGCTCACACCTATAATCCTAGCACTCTGGGAGACGGGATCACTTGAGGCCAGGAGTTCAAAACCAGCCTGCACAAGAGCAAGACTCTGTCTCTACTAAAAATAGAAAAAATTATCTGAGTGTGGTGGCAGGTGCCTGTAGTCCCAGATACTTGGGAGGCTCAAGCAAAAAAATCACTTGAGCCCAGGGGTTGAGATTGCTGTGAGCGATTATGACGCCACTGCACTCTAGTCAGAATGACAGAGCAAGACATGGGTCTCAAAAAATAAAACAATAACAGGGCGGCGTCTATGGCTCAGTGGTTAGGGCACCGGCCCCGTATACTGAGGGTGCCAGGTTCAAACCAGGCCTCGGACAAATTGCAACAAAAAAATAGCCAGGCATTATGGCGGGCGCCTTCAGCCTCAGCTACTCAGGAGGCTGAGGCAAGAAAATCGCCTAAGCCCAAGAGTTAGAGGTTGCTGTGAGCTGTGTGATGCCACAGCACTCTACTGAGGGCGATAAAGTGAGACTCTGTCTCTACAAAAAAATAAATAAATAAATACATAAATAAATAATAAAGAGGAGGATTAAGTTCTCTTAATAAAACACATTCCTGCCTTTCGCCTCTAGCTTTGTTTGAAAAGGCTCTCTCAAAGTATAGCATATGCTGCAATCTACTTGGGTTTGATTCCAACAGAAGTGTTCAAAATTTAAGGCTGTAGGATACAAAGGGCTGCAACCTCAAAAAACCATTTGTTTTTTTACAAAACAGAACGTCTTTACAGGCTCAGTGCCAGCTCAAACTGGCAAGACCAGAAGATCAGAGCAGAGACTGACCAATATGTCTAGTAAGGGGGATGGGAGGAAAGAGCTATAGGAACAAATCAGCAGTGAAACCTACAAGAGAGGAAATGGGGGTGGGAGTATGGTTCAGGAACATAACAAAGGAACAAATTGACTAATCATTTATTCCAAGGGGGGAAAAAACCATCCAGAGCCAAGTACCTGCAGGTAAATGCATCCAGGGCTCAGAGCTCTTTAAACAAAAGAGGGAGGGGGGGAGTAATATTCCTAGTCTTCTTTATACAGTGTTTCAGCAGTCTCCTAGGAAACTTTTCCTTTGCTGCCTGCAGCACAGACTAGGACAGCCCAGGCCAGTCCAGTTACTAATGCAATATGCCCAACTCAGCAGAGATCCTATCGTGTTCGGGGTGAGCATTCAAGACACCACAGCTTGTCCATAGAAGCTCTGCTGCTGAGGTAGAAAAGTTACCTGAAACAAATACCTAAACATACACACTGGGGAAGGGAGAGAGAGAAGAAAGATGTTTTAACCTTTCCAGGGCCAAGAATTTCTGTGACTAGGGAAAAAAGGATCTCTGCCCAGGACCAAATCCACAGGTCAGGATGGTGGTGTCCAGGATGTCTGCCTTAAACACTGACATCTCCCTCATATAATGTTCCAGGGCTGACCAGAAAGCCCTCCAACTTGCCAGGAGGACAGAGTGCACCTCCAACATCAGTGGTTCCAAGGAGGCACCCAGGGCTCTCCCAAGATGGGGATCTCCCAGTAAACGGGTTGTCCGAAGATCTTCAGGTGCAAGGACAGTAACATTTATGGCGCACTTAACTCTTGCCAGATGCTGAAATAAGCAATTTACCCACCCCTACTACAGCCCCACGGAGGCAGACTACTATCATTGCCTTTCTATAAAGAAGGAAACAGGCTCCGAGGTGTTACACAACCATTAAACTGTGGAGCCTGCGCTGCAGCCACCATGAACAGGTGGTCTTAACACGCTGCTGGCTATTGCCGGAAACACACAAAGCGTTTAGGGGAAAGGGGTCGATAGTCAGTGATACAAGATGCAGTCAGTTTATACCCCTTTCTTGTCCAAAACCGATGGCCCCAGGACATTGGAGGGGAGAGCCTGGATGGGGAACGTGAAGCCGAAAGAACCCAAGAACCCAAGTGCACCGCTGGCAAGGTAAGAGGCCAAGACCCCAGACCCATAAACCCTCCCCAAGGCGTAAGCGTGAAGCCAGGGCTTCCCAGACAGTCCTGGCCTCTCCGCTCGTTTGCTCCAAGGGGATAGGCGTGGGGCCCGACCGCGGCCTCCGGAGGTCGCCAGGTCCCTACCTGTAGGCCAAAGTCATGCACTCGAAGAGCTTGGTAAGCGAGGCGTCGATGGACAGGTGGCAGGAGCTGGTCTTGCCGAAGCTGTAGGTCTGGCACGTCTGCTTGTTGACTGTGTCGAAATCATAACCCTTCTTGGGCGGGTGCTCGCGGTGAGGCGACGACACCATGAAGTGGCCGCTGTGGATGATCTGCTGCCGGCGCGGAGGCTCCTCGCGGCCCGGCCCGGCCCGGGGCGGCTGCGGCGCGGCACTCGCGTGGGCCCGGGCCGCGGCGATCGCGCCGGAGGCGGGCGGCGGGGACGGCTCGTCAGTGTCCGAGTCGTCGTCGTCCTCAGGCACCTGGGGCTTGAGCAGCACCGGGCGGCCCCGACTGCCGGGCCGGCGTGGAGAGCACATGAAGACGTCCGCGGCCATGAGGGGAGCCCGGCCGGGGGCATCCCCCGGGCCCAGGCGCTACGCGTGAGAGGAACGCTGACTGCGCCGGCCCTACCCGCGCGTCGACCCTCCGCCAGCGCGCAGCGGGGAGGGCGGGGGAGGGTGCGGGCCGACGGGGCCGCCTCGGCGCCGGCCCTGGCGTGACGTCACCGCAGCGTTTCGGCCAATCCGCTACCCGCGTATGCCTCTTAAAGGAGCCGAGGAGCTCTTCTCTATCTAGGTGGCAAAAAAAAAAAAAAACCCAAAGGCCACGCCTCCCCACCCCGCCCCTCCGGGCTGCCAAGTAGCCCTGCGGCCTTGCTGCAGGCCGGGCGGTGCTCCTCGTGGTGGGCGGGTGAAGCTGGGGCGCCTTCGCCTCCCAGGCCCTGCAGGGCCCGGAACTGCCTGGGTCTTAACAGTTCGTTCTTGGTTTTGCTGGCCCTGTGGCTGCTGTCCTGTCTCATTGATGAGAAGACCTCGTCGTTGAATACCGAAAGGGTTTTTCTAACACAAAAACAAGATCAAGAACGCTTCTCGTGTAGGACTCAGGGCTGCAGTGGTGGAAACTGGCCCTGCCAAGTGAAGGAACTTTTTCCCAGCGCGTGGCAGCTGTTAAGTGGCTGAGCCCCTGCCAGCCCAGCTGTCTTATTCTAGATCCCAGCTCCTTTAAGTACAACTCAAAACGCCCAGGTTTTGTTTTGTTTGTTTGTTTGTTGAAGTTTGGTGGGCTAATCAGCCCCAAAACAACTCCAAAGGGGAAATTCTGAGCCAGAGTTCTCTTCCCTGTCCAGTGGGGAAAAATTCCTATGCCGCAGAAAATTGTGACAGTTTCAAAACGCCTACAATGTGTTTAGCAGGGTGACTGGCAACAGAATGAGCGCTACATAAATGTATTATTTAGCTATTTAGGTTGAAGGAATTGAGTCAACCTGTCCTGAGCTTCCTAGAAATTGCTACTTTTTGACATACAGAAACAGCAACTTCATGCGGCTCAGTCTAACTTCTAGACCAGTGTTTTTCAACTTTCTTTCTTTTTTTTTTTTTTTAAATCTCCGGGCACTCTTGAATCTGTAGTTAAACTTCCATAGCACACTTACATTACGTTGATTAAATATATATATATATATATATATATATATATATATATATATATATGTATATATGCCTACTGTGCTTTGAACTTCTTTCGAAAATAATTTCATGATCTTTAAAATTGTTATGGCACACCTAAGTCCTCTGCACACCAGTTGAAAATCACTGTTCTAGACACTTCTAGAAAGCTGTCAAGTTTTCAACTGCTCAAAGCCAGCCTGAGGTGGGATGGTAGAGGACCAGGAGCACCCATCCTAATGCCAGTGGGGTCTCTGGAGGTTCCCACAGCCGGCCTGCCCTCTACTTTGAAGCTAGTTTCACTTCCAGTTTTGGGTGGGGGCTGGGTGTCCTGCCCAACTGTCCTCCTGCCAAGGGCCTTCCTGAAGGTGACCAAAGGCTCTTACCAAAATAGCTAAACTCCCTCTTTTCCAAACCTCTGTAAGGAGGGTAGGCCAGATGAACTGGCAGCTTCCAAGATGGAGTTTGAGAGATTTTCCTCTTACCCAAACCACTGTTCCCAACACTGGTTGCAAATGTTTGCAAGTCTAGCCTTTGAGTTGCCTACCTTTATCTAAAGACTTGTCTCTTTGGTAAACTTACATACCCAGCCACCTTTAACATACGACAATTCCACTTCTAGAATCCTGTATCAAGGATATGTGCACGAATCATTGTAGCATCATTTACTCACATACTAGTGAACACTAAAAACTGTCCAAGAAAAGGTCATTCATTGACATAGCCTTCAATATAATGGAACACTGTACAGGGTGTCCATAAAGTTCATATGTAATTTTAAATTGCACATGAACTTTATGGCTACCCTGTATATTTAATGGTATAAATGCATATTTATTGACGTGGAAAGATGTCCTGGTTATAGTATTTAGTGAAAAAACAACTTTAAAAAAGTTATCAGGGGCTAGGCCCAGTGACAAATGTCTATAATCATAGCAATTTGGGAGGTCGAGGTGGAAGGATCACTTCAACCCAGGAGTTAGAGAACAACCTGGGCAATACAGTGAGACCCTGTCTCTACAATAATAATTTTTTTTATTTTTTGAGACAGAGTCTAACTCTATTGGCCTGGGTAGAACACCATGGTACCTCACAGCAACCTCAGATTCCTGGGCTTAAGTGATCCTTTTGCCTCAGCCTCCCAAGTAGCTGAGACTATAGGCACTCGCCATGATGCCCAGTTAGTTTTTCTATTTTTAGTAGAGACAAGGTCTCACTCTTGCTCAGGCTGGTATCTAACTCCTGAGCTCAAGCAATCCACCCACCTCAGCCTCCCAGAAAGCTTGAATTACAGGCATGAGACACCACACCCAGCCACTTGTATACATTTTTAATTAAAAAAATTAAACATCAGTTCCCTGGGAGAAGATAACCCCACAAGGCTGAGATTGCAAAGTGGCCACTGGAGGAACATATTCAGTGCAGAAACATGCTTTGTTTAAGCCTCACTATAAATTCCCAAGAGACTGTATTAGGGAAGAAACAAGACTTCAGAAAAATTGTGATTAAAAGGTAGGAAGCGGGTGGTACCTGTGGCTCAGTGAGTAGGGCATCGCCCCATATACCAAGGATGCCAGGTTCAAACCCGGCCCTGGCCAAATTGCAACAATAAAAAGTTAGCCGGGTGTTGTGGCGGGCACCTATAGTCCCAGGTACTTAGGAGGCTGAGGAAATAGAATCACCTAAGCCCAAGAACTGAAGGTTGCTATGAGCTGTGACACCACAGCACTCTACCAAGGGCAACAAAGTGAGACTCTGTCTCAAAAAAAAAAAAAATGCAGGAAGCAAGAGTAGGCACAATGACTCATGGCTCATGCCTGTAATTCCAGCATTCTGAGCGGCCAAGGTGAGTGGATTGCTTGAGTTCAGGAGTTTGAGACCAGCCTAAGCAAGAGCGAGACCCCATCTCTAAAAAATAGCCAGGCATTGTGATGGCACCTGTAGTCCCAGCTACTCGGGAGGCTAAGGCAAGAGACTTGCATAAGCTCAAGAAGTTGAGGTTGTTGTGAGCTATGACATCATGGCACTTTACCCAGGGCGACAAAATGAGACTCTGTCTCAAAAAAAAAAAAAAAAGAAAATGCAGGAAGCAAGCCAGGCATGGGATGGCTCATGCCTGTAATCCTAGCACTCTGGGAGGCTAAGGCCAGAGAATCCCCTGAGCTCAGGTATTTGAGACCATCCTGGGCCAAAGCAAAACCCTGTTTCTACTAAAATTAGAAAAAAACTGAAGTTGCTATGAGCTAGGCTGATGCCATGGCACTCTAGCCTAAACAACAGAGTGAGGCTCTGTCTAAAAAAAGAAAGAAAAAAAAAAAGTTGCAAAAGCAAAGATGGCTGAGTATGAGTTCCCAGCCATGGAGAGTACTCCAAGCTCACTATCAATGGCTGGTAAGGCAAAGAAGGTCTCAGGAACAGTTTTCAGGAAAATGTAAAAATGTTTGCAGAACATCTGGGCTAGTGGTCCTCCACTTCACCTCCTGCTTAGGCTAAGGCAGTGTCAGCAAGTATACAGAGGCAGTATACAAGTATGTGGCAGTGACCCAGGGAGCTAAAGACCCCGGTGGAGGACAAGGAGCTCCCACACCCAAACAAATTGCAAGAATATAGGGTAACGATCAAATCAAAAGAAACAATTGAGATCAAATCAGCCATCAGGCAAATAAATATTCCCAAACACAAAGGATTACAGACCAGCAAAAGTCAGCAAACAGAGTGGCGCCCGTGGCTCAGTGAGTAGGGCACCAGCCCCACATACCAAGGATGGCAGGTTCAAACTTGGCCCCAGCCGAACTGCAACAACAACAAAAAATAGCCGGGGGAAGGTGGGAGGTTGTGATGGGCACCTATAGTCCCAACTACTCCGAGGCTAAGGCAAGAGTTGAGCCTGAATCGCTTGAGCCTAAGAGTTTGAGGTTGCTATGAGCTGTGATGCTACGGCACTCGACTGAGGGCGACGAAGTGAGACTCTGTCTCAAAAAAAAAAAGAAAGAAAGAAAAGAAAGCCAGCACTCTGGAAGAAAGCTACCTGAGACCTAATTAGTGAGGCGGGGAAGTGAAAGGAACAAAGACTTTAAAAATAATTAATAGTCCTAGAAAGAATACAGAAGACTCTGCACCCATTAAGCAATAACCCTTTATGAAAAAAGAAGCAAACAGGTGTCTTAGTAAGTAAATACAAGAAGATAAATATAAAAATGTGATTTTGGGGGGCGGTGCCTGTAGCTCAAGGAGTAGGGCACCGGTCCCATATACCGGTGGTGGGTTCAAGCCCGGCCCTGGCCAAAACTGCAAAAAAAATTTTAAAAATGTGATTTTTTAAATTTAATTTATTTAATTTATTTATTTTTGAGACAGTCTCAAGCTGTCACCCTGGGTAGAGTGTGATGGCTCACAGCTTGCAGCTACCTCAAACTCTTGGGTTTAAGCAATTCACTTGCCTTAGCCTCCCAAGTAGCTGGGACTACAGGCACCTGCCACAACACTCAGCAATTGGTTGCAGTTATCTGTTGTTTAGCAGGCCCGGGCTGGGCTTGAACCCGCCAGCCTCCGTGTATGTGGCCAATGTCATACTCACTGCACTACAGTCACCGCCCCCCAAAATGTGATTCTTTAAAAATCAAAGTTAAATAGCAAAATGAATAAGGCTGAAAGAACACAGCAGTAAGCTAAAAGTTTGAACTGAGAGTTTATCCCAGAATACTGCCAGGACAAAGGGAAGTTGTGACATGAAGGATACACACAAAAGTTAAGTTCCAGAAAGAAAGAAGAAAATGAAAGGAAGAGGAAATAACCAAAGCAGCAAGAAAAGAAAATTTCTCAGTGCCAGAAACAGGAGGCTTTTCTATGTGCAAATACAGGCTGATTATATTATGACAACAAACCACTCTCAGATCTCAATGGCTTAAAAACCACACAGGTGTATTTCTTGCTAAAGCTACTTACCTACTGGCTACGGGTTTGTAACAGGTGCAGTGGGCTCTGCTATTTGAAGTCAGTACAAGACTCAGCCCACTCAGCCACCACTTTGCATGTTGTCCATCCCCGTCATGGAGGGGAAGAGAGAGCTTATGAGAGTCTCAAGTTGTCAATTAAATGGTCTAGCCTAGAAGTGACATGTACTTGTGACTTCTTGGCCAGAACTAATTACATGGCCCCACCCAACCACAAGGAAGCCAGGAAGTCTGTTCTGATCATATGACCAGCAAACAAACTGCCAGAAATACTTGGGGAATGGTGCTCATGAAGACTATAACTTTGGATTTCAAAGGTCCCCTATAAAAGCAACACCAGGAATGATCAGAAGTATTGTGCTAAGTCAAAGAAGTCAGACTTAAAAGGCCACATACTGTTTGATTCCATTAATATAACTTTCTGGAAAAGGCAATACAATCAGGACGGAAACCTTACCAGTGGTTACCAGGAACTGGGGCCAGAGAATAAGGGACAAGGGAACAGACCACAGAGAGGCACAAGGAAACCATTTAGGGTGCTGAAAATATTCTGCCTCTTGATTGTGATAGTGGTTATGTGACTGTGAAAGTTTGTTGAAATTTACAAAGAGTGAATTTTATTATGTGTAAATTATAACCTCAACAAATTTTGGAGGATAAAATGTTAAATGGTCTTTTCATCCATAGGCCATATTTGAAAGAATTATTAGAGGCTGTTTGCTCCAACAAAACAAAAATGAAATTCATGTAAGAAAAAGATATGGAATGCAAGAAATGGTGTAGAACAAAAAAATAAAACTGGGTTTCAAAAATTATGATAAAGGCTCAGCACCTGTAGCTCAGTGAGTAGGGAGCCAGCCACATACACTGAGGCTGGTGGGTTGGAGCCCACCAGGGCCTGCTAAACAACAATGACAACTGCAACCAAAAAAGAAAATAGCTGGGGGTTGTGGCGGCCACCTGTAGTCCCAGCCACTTGGGAGGCAGAGACAAGAGAATCGTTTACACCCTAGAGTTTGAGGTTGCTGTGAGCTGTGATGCCACTCTACAGAGGGTGACATAGTGAGACTCTGTCCCAAAAAGAATTAAAATAAAATGCAATAAAAATAATAATAAAAATAAGAGTTTTAAAACATCAAGTCATGATAGAATTATCTTATAATTAAAAATAATAGTCTCCTATCGCTACTAACCACCTACATGCTTCTGCCCCTTACTACCAGACCAGAACTAATTACACAGCCTGACCAACCAAATCCCCAGAGATAACCATTTTCAAATTTTTTAGTTATTACTTATGTTAGTTATCTCCAGACTTTTGAAAATTCTTATATATAAAACCTAAAATCATCAATTTCAGACACAATCCATTGACTCATTTCTTGGAATTATTACTTTACTTTGTTGGAATTATTATTTTTACTTTACTTTCTTATACACCTATACCTCTTTCCTCCCCCATTCTAATATAGATAAATCCAATTTTGTTAAATTCGTATTCTTTTTTTTTTTTTTTTTTTTTGAGACAGAGTCTTACTTTCCTGCCCCTGATAGAGTGTCATGGCGTCGTAGCTCACAGCAACCTTCAACTCTTGGGCTTAAGCCATTTTTCATTCTCTTGCCTCAGCCTCCCAAGCAGCTGGGACTACAGGTGCCCACCACAATGTCCGGCTATTTTTTTTTTTTTTAGAGCTAGGTCTTGGTCTGGCTCAGGCTGGTCTCAAAACTGTGAGCTCAGACAATCCACTGGCCTCAGCCTCCCAGAATGCTAGGATTATAGGCATGAGCCACCGCGCCCAGTCTAAATTCATATTCAGTGATTTCATTGTTTTGACTTGAGCAAGTTGAACACTATGACTTCTTTTCTTTTATTGATCACTTTTTTTTTTGAGATAGAGCCTCAAGCTGTTACCCTGAATAGAGTACCACGGCATCACAGCAACCTCCACCTCCTGGGCTCAAGCGATTCTCCTGCCTCTGCTTCCCAAGTAGCCAGGACTACAGACGCCCGCCACAATGCCTGGCTATTTTTTGGTTGCAGCTGTCATTATTATTTGGCAGGCCCAGGCTGGATTTGAACCTGCCAGCTCAGGTGTATGCAGCTGGCGCCTTAGCTACTTGAGCCACAGGCGCCAAGCCTATTTTTCAAGATTTTTAATTTCTGTTTTTCTTGGAGTTAACAACTGCCTCATTTTTTTCTCATTTGGCTTTTTGGGTTTTTTGAAACAGAATCACACTCTGTTGCCCAGGCTAGAGTGCTGTGGCATCAACCTAGCTCACTGCAAGCTCAAGCTCCTGGGCTCAAGATATCTTCCTGCCTCAGCTTGCTTAATGGCTAAAACTACAGACACCCCCCACAATGCCTGGCTAATTTTTCTATTTTTATTTTTATTTCGTTTATTTATTTATTTATTTATTTATTTATTTATTTTTGAGACAGAGTCTTATTTTGTTGCCCCCATTAGAATGCTATGGCATCATGGCTCACAGCAACCTCAAACTCCTGGGGCTCAAGTGATCCTCTTGCCTTAGCCTCCCAACTAGCTGGGACTGCAGGTGCCCACCACAATGTCCAGCCATTTTTTTGTTTGTTTGTTTGGGTAGAGTGCTGTAGTGTCACAGCTCACAGCAACCTCAAATTGTTGGGCTTAAGCGATTCTCTTGCCTCAGCCTCCCAAGTAGCTGGGACTACAGGTGCCCACCACAACACCCGGCTATTTTTTTTTTTGTTGCAGTTGTCATTGTTGTTTTAGCTGGCCTGGGTCAGTTCAAACCCTCCAGCCTGGGTGTATGTGGTCAGCACTCTTCACACTGAGCTATGGGCACCACCAACCCTAGCTATTTTTATTTTTTTTATTTTTCAGAGACAGAGTCTCACTTTCTTACCCCGGGCAGAGTGCTGTGGTGTCATAGCTCATAGCAACCTCCAACTCTTGGGCTCAAGCAATACTCTTGCCTCAGGTTACCTAGTAGCTGGGACTACAGGTGCCCGGCATAACACCCGGATATCTGTTTTAGAGACAGAGTATTTCTCTGGCTCAGGCTGGTCTCAAACTTGTGAGCTGAGGCAATCCACCCACCTCAACCTCCCAGAATGCTAGGATTATAGGCATAAGCTACCTTGCCTGGCCTCAATATTTCTATTTTTAGTAGTGCCAGGATCTTGCTCTTGCTCAGGCTAGTCTGGAACTCCTAACCTCAAGTGATCCTCCAGTCTTGGCCTCCCAGAGGTAGGCTTATAGGCATGAGCCACTGTATCTGGCCTGCTCAGCTTTTCTGAACCCGCAATTAAGTTGTCCCATAGCTTTATTAATAGCTTTATTAATTATCTCTCAATATTAATGATCTCTCAATAAACTAGCTTTATTAATTATCTCTCAATATAATTTTCACAGAGTCAGCCCTGTCAAGTCTTATCAATCTCAATTTTTCTGCCTTGAGATTTTTGTTTTACTGCTCCAATCTGAGCTAGTTGTTCTTTAGCCCTAATCCATAGCTGCTGTTTTGGGATTTCCTTTTATCATCCTAGGAATTCATTTCATTACTCTGGTGTCAAATCTACTATTTCTTAGATCCTTATCTTTGTCTTTCTTGGTGTTCTTCCTTGTTTTGTAGGAGTATATCCTCCAGAGTCCTTTTCAGAAAAGTATGGGAAAAAGTTTTGAAACGTTGTGTATCTGAAAGTACTTTCACTCTTCTTGCACATTTATTTGATAGTTTGAGTAGGTAGAGGAATAACCTTGAAAATTATTTATCCACTGAATTTGAAAGGTTTTGTCTTACTACTTTTGAGATGTCTGATGTCATGCTTATGCTAGAGCCTTTATATGTGGCCCGTTACTTTCTCTGAGAGCCTTAGAATCTTTTTGTTATCATTGGTGTTCTGAATTTCATGACTATGTGCCTTGGTTTGGGTTCTTTTAAAATTATTATTTTTTTATTTTTAATTGTTTTTATTTTTTGTCTTCTTTTTTTAAACATTTTGTCTTTTATTGAAATTGTTGGCGGGGCATGGTGGCTCATGCCTATAATCCCAGCACTCTGGGAGACTGAGGAGGACAGATTCATTGAGCACAAGAATTCGAGACTAGCCTGAGCTAGAGGGAAATCCCCATCTCTAAAAATAGCCACACGTAGTGGTGGGTGCCTGTAGTCCCAGCTACTTGGGAGGCTGAGGCAAGATAATCACTTGAGCCCAAGAGTTTCAGGTTACTGTGAGCTATGACGCCACAGCACTCAACCCCAAAGTGAGTGAGACTGTCTCAAAATAAACAAATAAATAAATAAAAACTGGGCAGCGCCTGTGGCTCAACGAGTAGGGCGCCAGCCCCATATACCGAGGGTGGTGGGTTCAAACCCGGCCCTGGCCAAACTGTAACAAAAAATAGCTGGGCATTGTGGAGGGCACCTATAGTCCCAGCTACTCAGGAGGCTGAGGCAAGAGAATCGCCTAAGCCCAGGATTTGGAGGTTGCTGTGAGCTGTGTGATGCCACAGCACTCTACAGAGGGCAATAAAGTGAGACTCTGTCTCTACAAAAAAATTAAAAAACTACACTGATGTAGAAATCAAATAAGCCAGCGAAACCATTACAAACCAAATTATTTTGTATGGTGGTTTGCTTTTCAGTATTTGAATACCATCATGTCTATATACAATTCCTATATAATGTGAGAAAAGTCACTCACTAAACACTTCAAAAAGGCTGGATGTGGTGGGTCATGCCTGTGATGTTAGTACTCTGGGAGGTGATGGTGGGAGGATCACCTGAGATTATAGGTTCGAAACCAGCCTGAACCAGAGCAAGACCTCATCTCTAAAAAAAAAAAACCAGGGCGCGGTGGCACCTGTGGCTCATCAAGTAGGGCGTTGGCCCCATTTACCGGAGGTGGCAGGTTCAAACCTGGCCTCGGCCAAACTGCAAAACAGAAAAATAGCCGGGCGTTGTGGCGGGCGCCTGTAGTCCCAGGTACTCGAGAGGCTGAGGCAAAAGAATCGTTTAAGCCCAGGAGTTGGAGGTTGCTGTGAGCTGTGTGATGCCACAGCACTCTACCGAGGGCGATAAAGTGAGACTCTATCTCTACAAAAAAAACAAACAAACAAACCAAGGCATCGTAGCAGGCACCTCTAATCCCAACTACTCAGGAGATTGAGGCAAAAGAGTTGCTTGAGCCCAAAAGTTGGAGGTTGCTGTGAGCTATGATGCCACGACACTCTACCAGGATGACAAAGTGAGACTCTGCCTCAAAAAAACAAAAAAAAGGGGAGCCAGGAGCTGTGGCTCATGCCTGTAATCCTAATACTCTAGGAGGCCAAGGCAGATGGATAGCTTGAGTTCACGAGTTTGAGACCAGCCTGAGCCAAAGCAAGACCCCACCTCAACTAAAAATAGAAAAACTGAGGCAATAGGATCACTTGAACCCAAGAGTTGGAGGTTTTTATGAGCTATGATGCCACAGCACTCTACCCAGGACAACAGCTTGAGACTTTGTCTCAAAAAAAAAAAAAAAAAAAGGGCCTGTGGCTCAGTGAGTAGGGCACTGGCCCCATATACCGAGGGTGGCAGGTTTGAACCCGGGCCCCAGCCGAACTGCAACAAAAAAATAGCCGGGCATTGTGGCAGGTGCCTGTAGTCTCAGCTAATCGGGAGGCTGAGGAAAGAGGATCTCCTAAGCTCAGGAGTTGAAGGTTGCTGTGAGCTGTGTGACACCACGGCACTCTACCGAGGGAGATGAAGTGACTCTGTCTCTAAAAACAAAGGGAGTAGGCAGCCAGTGGCAGAGCCCCAGGTTGGCCTTCCCCTTCTGCAGCACTCTAAGTGGCCACCCTGGTCTCCCTCCACGCAGGAATCCAAATGCAATGCCAGGGGCAAGATTCAGTCCGTCCCTACTCGGGCAAGTCACACACTGTGCAAATTAAGGCTTCTTATAGGTTGAACAGTTGATAAATAATTTTTTATTGGCTACAGTGGCTCGGCACCTGTATCTGAGTGGTTAGAGCACTGGCCACACACTCTGGGGCTGGTGGGTTTGAACCCAGCCCCACCCTGCTAAAACAATGACAACTGCAGCAAAAAAATAACCCGGCACTGTGGCAAGTGCCTGTAGTCCCAGCTATTTGGGAGCCTGAGGTAAGAGAATCGCTTAAGCCCAAGAGTTGGAGGTTGCTGTGAGCTGTGATATCACAGCATATATGACACTCTGTCTCAAAAAGAAAAATAATAATAAACACAGTAAAGGTGGTATCATGAGAACCTGAAGAGACGAGATGTATACTCCAAATCTGGAAAAAAGTTATTTTTTCTGACATCTGTTCTCGACCCTCACGAAAACGTCAGTCTTTGGATGGGTCGTCCGAATTCACCAGCTGGTGAAAGCAATGCTGACGAATGTCCTCTGTTCACCTAGGGCTAGCAATGCCATGCAAAGCTGTAGCCATTCCTGACTGAACGCACAGAGCAGCAGAGCCCTCCAAACCTAGGCCCCGGGGGCCCCTGAGCACGTACGTGTGTGCACAAACACGTGTGTGCCCATAAGAAACCCAGCAGGAGAGAAGAGAGACAGATGAGTACTCAGCACACTGACAGTCTCCCCTTGTCAGAATGGAAAAACTGGCGTGAGTCACTCTGACAGCAAACCTGAGAAATTGTCAAAGTCAATAAATGGAGAGAATTAAAATGCTAAAATACAGTGGTCAAATACCCTACAGGGCCTAAAGCGGCAAGGGTTTTTCCGCCAAACATAGCTCTCTGTTCTGAGATATGTCTGGCCTTATGCTTTCAAATGAGGACTTGAGGTAAAATCCTGGGCACGAGGCACCCCCCCTGCAAACACTCTGGAAAGAGCAGGACTTGACCTCCCTCACCGTTCCTCCAGCGCAAAAACTCTCCCCAAATTACTGAAGCATCATTGCGTTGGAGTCTTATTTGGTTGGAGGTGCTTGGCTGTCCCCTGCTGTACATCCTGCAGGTACTGTGGAGTCAGATGTGTAAGAGGTTCTCGTCACTGTCTTCATGGCAGGACTCCAGCTTGGTGGGGGCTGTGGTCATCTGCTGTGCAGACTTGGGCTTGCCTCTACTTGCCTCTGTCCCTTGATCAGCCCCTCTTGGCTGTCCACCTGATCACCCACCCACTCGCCAGGGGCCTTCCTCTGTGGGTTTCTTGCTGGGTGGGAGTTTTCTACCCCAGCTCCCCTGCCCAAGTGATCTTTCACCTCCGGGATAGTCAGAACCTCATCCTCGCTGCTCTGGTCATCCCCATGAAGGGAGCTGAGGGCCTCGGCCTCCACAAATGTGGCAGTAATATAGCCATTTTCCTGCCCATCCTTTCCCGGTCTTGGAGTTGACAGTTGAATCTCTTCCATCAGCCATTCTGTTTCATTCTTATTTGTCTCTTCTTCCTTGTTGACCTTTGAGTATTTGTAGGATGCATTTGAGCTTCTACAGCAGTTGGTTAGTTTACTCATCACTGTTTGTCTCCTTACTTTGTTTTTTTCTTTCTTTCTTTTTTTGTTTTTTGCAGTTTTTGGCCGGGGCTGGGTTTGAACCCGCCACCTCCAGCATATGGGGCCAGCGCCTTACTCCGTTGAGCCACGGGCGCCGCCCTCTTCTTACTTTCTTATACAGCAGCAAGGCCAGCAAGCAGCTGGTGAGTGCCACCAGGAGCAGGCTAAGGACCACCCCAATGGCCTGGCTCTGCTCTGACAGCCCCTTGTGCCCCTACCCCCTTGTCCCCAGGATACTCACTATTGAAACCCATCTGCTCAGGATAAAAAGAGAGGCCACCTCAACAAGCCTCACTCATAATGAAGTTGGTCACCGAGGACGCTAGCAGCTCATCTGGAAACACACTTACCTTGTCTTACTGGGTTTTTTTTGTTGTTGTTGTTGTTTTTAGAGACAGAGTCTCACTTTATCACCCTCGGTGGAGTGGTGCCGTGGTGTTACAGCTCACAGCAACCTCCAACTCCTGGGCTTAGGCGATTCTCTTGCCTCAGCCTCCCGAGTAGCTGGAACTACAGGCACCCACCTCAATGCCCTGCTCTTTTTTTGTTGCCATTTGGCTGGGGCCGGGTTCGAACCCACCATCTTCGGTATATGGGGCCCGTGCCCTACCCACTGAGCCACAAATGCCACCCTGTTTTTTCTATTTTCTTTCTAGGACTTCTGTTAGATGTTGCACTTGAATAAATTCACTATTTTTTTTTCTTTTTTCTTTAGAAAAAGTGTCTCATTAAATCACCCACGCTGGTTTCAAACTTCTAGCTTCAAGCCAATTTTTTTATTATATTTTCTGATTTTTGTCTTGACCTACTTTTAGGAAAATTTTATGCCTCATTTCAAACAAATTCTTGGAAGTTCTTCTTATTTTCTGTGGGTTTTGCTTTTGTTTTTTTTTTTTTGTTTGTTTGTTTTTTTTTTTTGCAGTTTTTGGCCGGGGCTGGGTTTGAACCCGCCACCTCCGGCATATGGGGCCAGCGCCCTACTCACTGAGCCACAGGCGCCACCCTGTTTTTGTTTTTTTTTTAAGGAGAGAACCTATCCTATTCTTGTTTTATGGATTTCATATTGTCTCTTATTACTCAATAGTATTTTGGGTTTATTTGAAGTTATCTTTTGCTCCCTGTATTGTTTATATTTCTTTTTCTTTTTTTTCTCCTAGTTTGTTTTGAACTCCTCACATTGGAAGCTTTCCTCAGAAGTCTGGAAAGGTGCCCATTCAATGATTGATGGGAACAGTGTGTATGGCAGGAGTGTGGCCCATCAGCTGGTGAGTCAGCAGTGGCTGGGCAGCTTTCTGGTTGGAGGCTCCTGAACGTCAGTATCTGGAGCCTTCTCTGTGGGTGATTCCAATTGTCCAGGGGAGGACAGACAGATGTGAGTCTGGCTGCTGTGTCTCTGAAGCAAGGCCAGATAAGGGGACACTAATCTTGCTGCTTACTCTGCCCACTGCCACTACACCTTTTTTTAAGAGCAATTCTCTTGCCTCAGCCTCTCGAGTAGCTGGGATTACAGGCGCCCGCCACAGTGCCCGGCTCACTACACCTTTTTGTGCTCAGCCCCTGGCAACTCACTGACTCCGGTGCTCAGTGCTCACTGTCCCCAATTCTGAAGGTTCTCTTATTAAATTAATTTTTCCAGAAGCTAAACCTGGACTGAGAGAGGAGTCATCAGCTGAGATGGAACTGGAAACCTGGGGATCTTACTGTCCCATATACAGACTTTCAGCCAAACTTTTTTTTTTTTTAAGAGATAGAGTCTTGGCCAGGTGCGGTGGCTCACACTTGTAATCCAAGCACGCTGGGAGGCCGAGGTGGGCAGATGGCTTGAGCTTCCAAGTTAGAGACCAGCCTGAGCAAGAGGGAGACCCTGTCTCTGAAAATAGCTGGGCATTGTGGCAGGTGCCTGTAATCCCAGCTACTCGGGAGGCAGAGGTGAGAGGATCACTTGAGCCCAGGAGTTTGAAGTTGCTGTGAGCAGTGATGCCAGGGTACTCTATATAAAAATATATAAGGTAAACAAAAATAGGCTCGGAGCCTATAGCTCGGTGGCCAGAGCTCCAACCATATACACCTGGGCTGGCGGGTTTAAACCTGGCCCAGGCCTGCCAAACAATAATGACAACTACAACCAAAAAATAGCCAGGTGTTGTGGTGAGTGCCTGTAGTCCCAGCTACTTGGGAGGTTGTTGGCAAGAGAATCGCTTAAGCCTAAGAGTTTGAGGTTGCTGTGAGCTTGACACCAGGCACTCTATCGAGGGCAACAAACTGAGACTCTGTCTCAAAAAAAAAAACTATCTTATTTGTAAACTGGGGACTGCCTGTAATAAAAATAAAAGAATTTGTGGGCGGCTCCTGTGGCTCAAAGGAGTAGGGTGCCGGCCCCATATACCAGAGGTGGTGGTTTCAAACCCAGCCTTGGCCAAAAACTGCAAAAAAAAAATGCTAAAAATAAAAGAATTTTTTCTGTGAAATTTAGTTCAGCTGGGCACCCATAGCACAGTGGTCACGGCGCCAACCACATACACTGAGGGTGGCGGGTTTGAACCTGGCATCGGCCAGCTAATCAACTGCAACAAAAAAATAGCCAGGTGTTGTGGTGGGCACCTGTAGTCCCAGCTACTTGGGAGGCTGAGGCGAGAGAATCGCTTAAGCCCAAGGTTGCAAGTGGCTGTGAGCTGTGACACCATGGCATTCTACTGAGGGCGACATAGTGAGACTCTGTCTCAAAAAAAAAAAAAAATTTAGGTTCAGCCAAAAGGCTCACTTAAGGACCTAGAAGGCCAGATGTGGCCCCAAGGCCGTAGGTTTCCTACTGCTCCAGCTGTTTTGCTTATTTACACAACTGATTCCTATAGACATTGGAGTTTGACGTTCCTGCTAACCTTATTATTAGCTGTGTACCCATCATTGGAAAAAGTTTGTGGAAATTTTTCCTCCTGTGGCTGGAGAGAGAGCAGGAGAGAGCCACAGGGGAGGCAAGATTTACAGAAGGAAGAGGGCACTGGGGATCAGATGAGGGGGAAGGAAACTGAAGAAAGTTGGAGGGCTCTGGGGACAACACTTTCATAATTCAGGATAATTGCTTCATAGGGATGTTGTGAGGATTGAGTTAATATGTGCCTGGCACAGTGTATTACGTGCTACATTTGCTGTTATTATTGATTTTGCTTTGTTTTATTAAGGTATAATTTACATAAAATTCTCTCTTTTTAGTATACAGTTCCAGGAGTTTTGTGGGGTTTTTTGTTTTTTGTTTTGTTTTGTTTTGTTTTTAAGATAGAGCCTCAAGCTATCACCCTGGATAGAGTGCGGTGACATCACAGCTCACAGCAACCTCCAATTCCTGGGCTTAAGTGAGTCTTTTGCCTCCGCCTCCCAAGTAGCTGGGACTACAGGCGCCCGCCACAATGCCCGGCCATTTTTTGGTTGCAGTCATCATTGTTTGGCGAGCCCCGGGGGCTGGATTCGAACCCGCCAGCTCAGGTGTACATGGCCGGTGCCTTAGCCCGTTGAGCCACAGGCGCCAAGCCTGTTTTTTTTTTTTTTTTTTTTTGAGACAGAGCCTCAAGCTGTTGCCCTGGGTAGAGTGCCGTGGCATCACAGCTCACAGCAACCTCCAACTCCTGGGCTCCAGTGATTCTCATGCCTCCGCCTCCCAAGTAGCTGGGACTACAGGCACCTGCCACAATGCCCAGATATTTTTTGGTTGCAGCAGTCATTGTTATTTGGTGGGCCTGGGTTGGATTCGAACCCACCAGCTCAGGTGTACGTGACTGATGCCTTAGCGGCTTGAGCCACAGGCGCCAAGCCAAGTTCCAAGAGTTTTGATGCATAGTTAAAACAAACATGCATGATCAAGACAGAGAATAGCTCCCTTTGCAGCCAGCCTCTGGTAACTCCTGATCTATTTCATGTCTCTGTTTGCCTTTCCCGGAATGTCATAGAAATGGAACCCTTCTGTAAGCAGCCTTGAATCTGGCTTCTTTCACATAGCATAATGCATCTGAGAATTTTCCCTGCTGTTAAGTGGTATCTATAGTTCATTCTTTTTTATTCCTGAGTAGTATTTCATTTTGTGACTGTGCCATAGTTTGTTTATCCATTCACCAACTGAAGGCCATTTGAGTTGTCTTTAGTTTTTGGTGATTATGAATAAGACCACTATAAGTCATTCACATCTAATTTTTTGTTCCCTCCCTCCCTTTCTCCCTTCCTTCTTCTATTCTTTTCTTTTTCCTTTTTCCTCCTTTTTTTTTTTGGAAGACAGGGTCGAATTCTGTTACCTAAATTGGAGTTCAGTGGCTCAATCACAATTCACTGCAGCCTTGAGCTCTTGGGCTCAAGTGATCCTCCTGCTTCAGCCTTCTGAGCAACTGGGATTACAGGCGCATGCCACCATACTCAGCTAATATTTCAAATGTTTGGTAATGATAGGGTCTTACTTTATTGTCCAGGCTGATCTGAACTCCTTTCCTCAGGAGCTCCTGGCACCTCAGCCTCCTAAAGTGCTAGGATTACAGGTGTGAGCAAGATTACCATACACCTGGACAGCTTTTTGTACATTTTCTTTTTTTTTTTTTTTTTTTTTTTTTTTTTTTGAGACAGAGCCTCAAGCTGTCACCCTGGATAGAGTGCTGTGGCATCATAGCTCACAGCAACCTCCAATTCCTGGGCTCAAGCGAGTCTCCTGCCTCTGCCTCCCAAGTAGCTGGGACTGCGGGCGCC
>CAUYRH010092277.1:0-13732 GCA_963574655.1 Perodicticus potto | reverse complement strand
TTACTGTAACTTTTTTTACCTCATGAACTTTTAAAAAATGTTTTGTAAAAGTTTTTTAAAAAACAAACATATTGCATAGCTCTACAAAAATATTTTCTTTATATCTTTATTCTATAACCTTTTTTCACTTTTTAAATGTTTCTGTTAAAAACTACAACACACACATTAGCCTAGGCCTGCTCAGGGTCAAGATTGTTAATATCACTCTCTTTTACCTCCATATCTTGCCCCACTGAAAGGTCTAAGTAGAATGAATACACTAAGCAATTGAAAGTATAGTAAACACATAAACCAATGACATAGTTTATTTTCATTATCAAGTGTTATGTTTGTTTTCATTATCAAGTGTTATGTACTATATGTAATTTCGTGTGCTCTACTGTTACATGACTGGCAACACAGCATGTTTATATCATTACCACAAACACAAGTAATGCATTGCACTACAGCATTACTAGGGATACAGCAGAGAGTTTGTCAGTCCCATTGTAATCTTGTGTATATGTATGGTCTGTAATTGACCAACATGTAATGTGTCACATGACTAGTTATATATAATTGTATATGTGAATTATTAATATAATTACAAAAATATAAATGACAATAAAATGATTATATATTTAAAAAAGAAAAAAAAAAGAAATGTAAAATGCTGTCTACCATCCCAAACCGTTTTCTTGCTTACTCAGATGTTATCACACTGGCCTCCCGATTCTTGCATATCCCAGGCAATATACTGAGGAGATTTATCACTTGCATTTTCTTCTGAATCAAGAAAAATCTCTTCCTCCGTGTCTTTACTCCAAAGTTATTTTCTTGTGTTGCTTTTGGTTCACTCTAAGATTGCACCCTTCCCCCACTCATCCCTGTCTTCATACACATTCCTTATCTACTTTTCATATTTTAATGTTGATTTTGCTACATTTTAATAGACTAACTGCTTTGTGTATTCATCTTGTTCACTCTTTTTCCAATTTGAATGCAAACACCATTAAAGTAGTGAATTTTGTGTATTTGATGATGGTCAGATCCCAATATCTACAACAGGGTTGGCTAGGTAGTAAAAGCTAAGCATTTTATTAAGAAATGAATAAACGCTGTAACTGTGCTAAATTTTCCTATTATTAGAAGTAGGGGAAAAAGTTTAAATTTTAACACAAGAAGCTGCTTTTAAAAATTTGTATATGTTAATAAAGAGAAAGTGAAGGACATTAATTAAAGAAGGAAAGCTGAGAGAAACTTAGTGTCCAAGCCAGAATGACAAATTTTATTTCTGTCACGCTGTCCTCACTGTGGGTAGCAGCTTCCTAAAGCACTAAATTGAAGGAATTCATCATCTTGGCTGAGACAAATGACTTTATTCAATTAAAATACCTACTTTAAGTCTAGATGGATCAAGTAAGTTACAGCAATGATGGCACATATTTGGCACACCCACTGGAAAGTATTTTAGAAAATCTTACAAGTAGATGTTCGGCAACGCGATAAAAGTGATGACCTGGTTTAACATAATAATTCAGATCATTCTAGAGCTGGTGTCTTTAACCTATTGTCAATTACAATCCTCTTTTGGAGAAAGATCTCTACCTACTCTTGCTCACATGAAAGCCTATTAGAGCCTCTACAACTTCCATCAGTTACTATAAAAAGGAAATTTAGTTAATCATATAGCTGGAAAAACAATCCTAGTTTACCTGGTAAAGATTATGGGTTCTCAGAAAGGACAAAGAGTTTTGGAACATTTAAGTGATTCAAGCAGTCAAAGGCTGTGAAATATAACACATACAACACTCAGGGCTAAAATCTGCAGAATTAAGAAATTATAAAATTTCATTTCAGTTAAAAAACAGAATGAAGGAAACTGTTTGCAAAAGATATATATGATGAAAATATACAAAATATATAAGCACTCTTAAAACTCAGTAACAAGAACTACAAAAGACATCTCACCAAGAAAACACATTTATTTATGACAAATAAATGTGAAAGCATGTTCCATATAACATGTTATTAGGGAAATGCAAATTAAAGAAACATGAAGATAGCACTGCATGTCCATACATTAGAGTAGTTCAAAATTTAAAACTCTGACAACATCAAATGCTGGCAAGAATGGGAACAGGACCTCTCATTCACTGTGGGTAGAAAATGGTACAGACACTTTGGAAGACAGTTTAGCAGTTTCTTGCAAAACTATGCATACTTTTACACACAGTCTAGCAATAATACTTTTGGGCATCTGCTTGAACTACCTGAAAATTGACATCCACATAAAAACTTGCATAAGGATGCTTGTATGAGTAGCAGCTATATTCACAATTGCCAAAACTTGAAAGCAACTAAGATGTCCCTCAAGGGGTGAAGGAATCCATAAAGTGTGGTACATCAATGCAAATAAATATTATTCAGCACTAAAAAGAAATAAGCCATCGAGTCATGAAAAGGCATGCAGAAACCTTTGTGAAATGTGATACATGAAATGAGAACTTTGGTTCAGAGATCTAAACTGCAGTCAGAAAGCCAACCTAAGGAGGCCTGAGGAGTACCTGAAACCCGAAACCCTACAACAAAACAAAAGACAAAAAACAAACAAACAAAACAAAGAACAGAAACATGAACTTGCTTTGAAACTTGGGTCAAACTGCAATTGAGACAAGATCCTGGAAAACAGCTGAACTTTGTCAGTGTTGCAGCTTCTGAACTACAGATTCAGGGGCTACTCCAGTCTCTTTCACTAATGTTAATTCTCTCAAAACAACTTATGTCATCACCCTCAGTTTCCTTTAAAACAAACAATTCCTACCCTCCTTCCCATCTTCAAAACACAATTTTACCTTTAGCAAATCTGTGTCTCCTGAACTGCCCTTCCTAAGACGCCAATAAACCCCTCATGTTTCTGCATCATATTCTGCTATTTTGCCTTTTCTCAGTTAACACTTGAGGTGCATGTTACTAATTAGAAGAAGTCAATCTGAAAAAGCACCTACCTACTTTATCATTCCAACAGTTGACCCTGGGTAAATGACAAAACTACAGAGACAGTAAAAACATCAGTGGCTGACATGGGTTAGGCAGAAGAGATGGAGAAATCAGTGGAACAGAGAGGATTTTTAGTTCATTCCAACTATGTACAATACCTTATTGGTGCTACATTTGCCAAAATCTGTAGAGCGTGCAACACCCAGAGTAAACCCTAATGTTGGATTCTAGGTGATAATAATGTATAAACATAAGGCAATCAAATCTGAAAATATACTACTTGGATACAGAATGTTGATAGTAGGGTAGGGCGTGTACATGGGGGGATAGAGTTTGTATAGGAACTATCTGTACCTTCCGCTCAATTTGTCTATGAACTTGAAATTCCTTTAAAAAAGTAAAGTCTATTTTTTAAAAATCTTCTAGACCCAATTTTAAGTATCTGTGTCAGAGATGTAATGTCAAGAGGAAAAACTGGCCTAGCAATGGTTTTTATCTGGTTTTAAATTCACAGAGAAACTTGTGTATCTCATTTAGACCTCATGACCTCATTAATTCAGATCAGCTCATTTTGAATGCATGATATTCAAGCTGGACTACAGAATGCTTTTGTAGTCCCGCCCGTCCCTGTGAAAGTAAGGGCTTTCTAAGAGAGAAAAACTTAAATAGAGAATTCATATCATGTTCAAAACATTCATCTGTTTTCAATTATTTTGAGCACTGTCAGCAATTCATTTACACATGAATGACTGAAATGGTGGGATAAAAAACTCTTATCTATATAAAAATGCCAATCGGCAGTTTGTTTGTTTTTTTTAACTTGGGAACTTTTTTGGTTAAGTTATGAAGCAAAACAAATGCTTAGCTTATAAAATCACTTCTATAATCAACTAACCTCTGAAGTTTCTGATTTATGCATTTCATAATTTTTTAGAATAAATTTTAATAGTTTGTATGCAATACTCATTACTGAGAAGATTACTTTTATTGTAATATCGATTGCTATGAACTTTTGTCTTATTTATTTTTAAATAATATATATTGGTCCACCAATAAGAAAATAAACCATAGTAAATCAGGTCTATAAATGCATTCTATAATGCTAAAAGCCAATTTTTGTTCCTAAAACTCAAGCAAGGGGTGTTAAAAGCCAAATAGATACGTCTCAAAAAAATTAAACAAGTTTAAACACATATAAACAATGCATCCTACACATTCATTTTCTACCTACGAACTCCCTTAAAGAACAAATTCATAGGGTTTGGAATTATACATTTTTTTTAAATTTAGGTTTTTCTTAAACAATCTTGGGCATTGTTGATTATTTTTTCCCAGAGACATTTTATTAAAGGCTCAAAATTAAATTATCCGAGCCAATGTAAAATGTTTTCAAAAATACTTTCTGAATGATTTTAAATGGTTAATAATATAGGAGAAGCAAGATTATTCCTCTTCAGTGAGCTATTAATCCTCATTTTATCTTTATTAAATATTTACCACAAGTATGCCACTTCTAACTTTCCAGCTAACTTTTCTATTAGATTTTAATTAAAAATGTTTTTATATTTAATCAGCACTAATTTAATTGACATCTATTTACTAGATTTGATCTAGGTATCAGCTATTAATTAAAAGCTTGGATTTATGAGCTTGACTATTTTTATCAGATCTATTACAGTGACAAAAAGGTGCCATCAGGTAGCATTTTCCAAGGTCCTAAGAAATAAATACATTTTTGTTCAAGAAAAAGTAATCTTTTTGTTACTCTGATTGCAATCACTGCTTACATAATTTCTGGAAAAGAAAAAGATCATATGGGTACTTCTTGATGAAACATGGTTAAATTTAAAGTAACCAGAAGCCCAAATTTTGACTTTCTCCATATCCTAGTTGCATGACATTGAGACAATACTTAACCTTTTTTTTCAAATATATTTAAAGGTCCTTGGAATATTGTGGATTCCCTATAATATTATGATAATATGTGCAAGTACACGAACGTTAGAATATACCCTGATATACAACACATACCCAATAAATTATTATCTAAAACTCAAATAAATGAAGATAATGCAATGGATATCAGAAACATTTTTATCAATATGTTCAATTATTTATTCATTTTAATTTCAAAATATTAAGAGGGAAGAAATTTTTTTTTTTTCTTACATGGATGCCTTGTACAATGCTTAAGTTTGGACTTTTGGTGTGACTGTCACCAAAATAGTGTTCATTGTACCTAACTGGGAAGTTTTCACTCTCGGCCCCACTCAAACCCCGCTTCTTGATTTCCAATGTCCCTTCTGTCTCTTTGTGCATGCACCCATTGTTTAACCCCCAATCATTGGGGAGTACATGTAGTGTTTGCTTTCATATTCCTAGGTGCTTAAGATAAAGACCTCCCATCCATCTTACCCCTGTCCGAATGGCTATTATTAAAAAGTCAAAAGACAACAAATGCTGGTACAAATGCAAAGATAAAGGAATGGCTATATATTCTTCATAGAACTGCAAATGAGTATGACCTCTATGGAAAACCATATGGAGATTCCTCCACGAAATAAATGCTCAGTTATTTCAACCATCTGAACATAAATTCACCAGATATTAGTCATAATCTATGCTCCAAAATATGCCATTGCCTTTCTGAAACTCATTACAAAGCTATCTTATATTCTGAGTATACCTTAAATAAAAATATAGCAAAATATCACTAAGTCCTGAAATATACTTGGTAATAGTTTACATTGTACTTTAAGGATTTTCTTCATGAAAGAATATTTTAACCTCATATATGCCCCTGATATTTACATGAAAAACCAATGAAAATAAGAGTGTAAAAATGTAGATTATCTTTATACGCAATATATAGGCTATTGTAGCAAATAGCAGGAAGAAAAAATGAACAATATTAATAAGAATACCAAAAATGGAAAAAGATGAGTGAGTATATTAACTTGTGAAAAACAAACATTATTCAGTGATCCAGATACACAGAGACTATTTAATGCAAGAATAACCTAAGTCTGTACAGGACAAGGGACTCTAGAGACACTCTGAAATTATTTTATGGCATTTGAAGTCATAAAAAATAGAGGAAACAACTAGCTTATAGATATTGGAACATCTGTGCATCTGTGAAACCATTCATCAAGGTTTTAAACAAAATTATTGACAGTGTACAGTGTATTTGTATCTCATATATTTGTCTGTATTTTACCAGAGAAGTAACTACCATTGAGAACATTTTATTATCTAGAAATTCGAATTTGCTGAAATTATCAAATGCATAAAATTTTAGAGTATTTGATAATGTATCTACGAGTGTATTTTACATTTTTCTTACTTTTAAAATGCCGTTTTTGATACATCTTCAGTGCTGCTCTAACGTCTAAGGTTTATCCTACTGTGTGAAAATACGTATGAAGCTTCACTCCCTTGTTTGCAGTAAAAGAGTAAGTATGTGATCATCCACATAATTGGATCCATAACATGCCTTCTTTCAAAAGAAACTTAAAAAGATAGACATAAAATTTAAGTTTAGACAAAGAGCAGAAAGCTTCATAGCCTGTTCTGTTTTGTCAGCTATTCCTGGAAGTCATGTCAAGAATTTAAAAAATTTGTATGGTTCACAGAACCACATGAATATTAGACTTGTGTGTGTGTGTTTATGTCAGCCTGAGTTATGAATTTGCAGGTTATAACAATATAATATTCCGGAAATGTAGCAGATATGAACTGAGGCCACATTAAAATATGCGTAGAAGTGCATACACAAACACGTATGTTTTAACAGTGCATACATTTATACTCATTCCACTAGTAAAAAGAAAAGAATGCTTATTTAAAAGTTGTCACACCTGACCTCCTATGATGGGTCATAGTGAAATTTAGTCAAAACTATATGTACTAAATTATTAAAATATTGTATAAAATATTTTCAGCTATGTTCATAAAGTGTATGTGAAATATAACTTTGTATTTAGATTTGGGTCCTATCAAAAATCTCATTATGTATATGCAAACATTCCAAAATATGAAAATCTCTGAAATCTAAAATATTTTTGGTCTCAAATATTTTGCATAAGGCCTAGTTAACCTGTATTTGGAAAATTTACAGCAACAAAACCAAGATTAAAACCTTGGAACTGAAGATGATCAAATCAACTAATATGCTCATTATTAAGAAACATAAATCCAGAGATCGAGAAGAAGGTCTGAAATGCCCCTGTATTTTTTCTCTGTTAAGTGTTCTGAATGATGTAAAGTTACAAAAGGTCAAATTAGTTTTTTATAAACAGAGGAACAGATGACATTTCTGGGAGACGTCACAGTAGGTGGTAGATAGTACATAAAAACAATCTTATATTAAATGAGTTGTGATGTTCAAATAAAGATTCTGCTTTAATTTCATGCTCTCTCTCTCTAAAATATAAAACAACAATACTTATGTTGATTGCCTGCTTTTTGTAGTAATTACAAGACAATTTCCTTTGAACAGTGTCTCTCTTAATCACAAGTAACAGCAGGTGCTGAGCAATTGATAGGCCACACGACCTACTCTGAACAACACCCTTAAAGGGACCAAATTAAGCAAAATACGGAGGGGTTCTAAATTAAATGATGTTAATTTTTCCACTTGATTCAACAAATATAGCAAACTTATTGGAAATGCATTCTAAATTTATATGTTCTCGTGAAAAATAACTTGGTTTTGTGCAGATTTGCCCTTGTTGATGGTGTTAATTATATTTTCTGCAAAAGGCAAAAAATGCATCGCAAAAGGCAAGTCCCCTTGATTAGGTAACAACAGTCCCCTTGATTAGGTAACAACAGTAGTGGAATGTTCCTCTTAATCATGGAGCTACAAAAAAAAAAAAAAAAAAAAAAATCAACTTAATACATTTGAGAAAAATGAAACAAAAACCCAAAATAAATGTTTTATAGCAAGAGACATGGAGAGTATTCTTTGCAATATAATTATTTTTTATTAATACATACAAGAATTTTTTAAATTTGATAATAAAAATCCAATAAGAAACTGAGGGAAAAATAAGAAAAAGATGCAATTTTACCTGGGAAAGCTAATGTAGTCCTTGCAGAAAATACCTAATATAAATAAAATATATTTTTTAATTTCAACAGAAAAAAACGAGGCATACATTTTTTGAGAGATGATAGTACATATTGAAGATAGACAAAGCAAGCCTATAGATAAAAGCAATTTTAAAAGAAGAAAATCAAAGCAATGTAATGAAATTACTAAAAATCATATATCAAAAACATTCATATATACACACACACACACACACACACACACACACACACACATACACACACATACATCATTAAAAGTAAATGTGGGCCCATTTTTCAGGATCATGGCTCATTGCAGCCCTAAATTCCTGTGCTCAAGCAATTCACCTCCCTCAGTCTCCTGAGTCGCCAGGAGTGGAGGTGGTGAAGGTCTGTACACCTGGCTAATTTCTTTTTTCTTGGTAGGTATGGACTCTATATTGCCCAGGCTGGTCTGAAACTCCTGGCCTCAAGCCTCAAGTTATCCTCTTATCTGGGCCTCCCAGAATGCTGGGATTATAGGCATGAGCCACCAGGCCTGACCTTTTTCATTATGTATGCAGAGTTATTTCCTTTTGCTTATTACTGGGATTTCAAAGTGGTAAATAACTTTCAAGAATCCCTCACCTTATACCTCTAGTATACCATAGCATGAGCACCTGGTAGAGTGTTCATCAATCAACTTAAGATAAAAAATGTTTTATTCAGTCTGTCTATGACCAGGGAAAAGTAATAATAAATACAGTATTCTCCACCATCAAACAACCAACTTCATTTACTATTTAGGATTGCAATTTGAACTTAACTGAACAGTTGGAATAAAAAAATGAGATGCAGTCTACTAAATACCAAAAGGTAAGTTGTTCATTAATTATATGCATAGAACTGTAATAAAAATACAAGCAAATGCCATATAATTAGTATTAGACCTGAAACACAAAGGATAAATTATCTGATACCTTCTCCTCATAAAAGCATTTTGCAGAGGAAAATACTACAAGAGCAATTAACCACAACGAGTGTGTGTAATGAGACTTAATTAAAGCCAGCCAGATCACATAAAAATTAATCTCATATAAACTTGGTTGTCTTAAGTCAGCTTCTGTAGAAACAGACTTTAAAAGGGATGTTTACATGTAGGCAGTTTTGCGGAGAGTGGAGGAAGTAGGATTGCTCAGACAGAGAAATTAAACTGTAAGGCTGTCCCAGCAGGAGCGTTGTTGCTCAGCCAGGCGGGGAGCTCTGGAACGGTGATGGCCATTCAGAACGGTCTTGCCTAGAAGCCAAGCATCCAGTTTTTGCATGAGGACTGTTCTAGGAATATAGTGCAAACTTGGCTATGGAGACTCTACTGATCCAAAGGTAGTTCCTCAAGATATCTCAGCTGAGCCTTTGGCCCAGATGTTCCCAGGAGCTGCGGGAAATAGTGCGTCAGTCCTCAAGAAGAGATCTTAACATACTGGGATGTGCATTATAGCCCTTCACTTGTCCTTCTTTACTCTGTATTCCTTATATGAATAATTCTGGGGAGGAGCTTCTGTGAAATTGTTGCTTTCCTTTCCCAGGAAATTTACATGAGGAAGGTTAGGGGAGACAACTGGAGGCTACAAATGATGCTCACTGTCCCCCGTTCTGTGAAGCACGTCTGACTTCTGTCACCCTCTAGGTGGCTTGCCTAGTAAGGATATCTAGACCCTTAGCCTTGGGGGGTTCTGAACCTTTCATCATCATGTCTTTGTCAGTCTATGCATGTTGCACGTATCCATTTATTATCAAAACTGAACAAAGTAGAACTACATACCCAGGGCACCTCTGTAAATTACCTAAAGCCAAAGATGCTCATCTCTACCCTCAGAGTTGTTTTATATTTCATACTTTACCTTTATTAAAATTGTTTCTATTATTTTGAGATAGAGTCTAGCTCTGTTGCCCAGACTATGGTACAGTGTTGTCACTGTCACAACTCACTGCAATCTCAAACTCCTGGGCTCAAGCAATTCTTCTGCCTTAGCCCCCCAAGTAGTGAGGACTAGAACACCTCCATGGCCAGGTAACGTTTCTTTTCTTATTTTTATCTTTTTTTATTGGTAAAGATTGAGTCTTGCTCTTCTCCAGGCTGGTCTCGAATTCTTGGCCTCAAATGATCCTCCTGCCTTGGGCTCCCAGAGTTCTAGGATTACAGGAGTGAGCCACTACACCTGGCATAATGATTTATATTATTGTAGTAAGAACACTTTTTGTGATCTCTTTACAAATTTTCACATGAACAGCACCATATCATTAACTATAGGCACAATGTAACAGTAGACCTGATCTCTTGAATTTGATCATCTTGTCAACTAAAATGTTAAACCAATTGAATAGTAACTCCTTACGTCTCCCACCCTCTGTACCTGCTGACCAGCATTCTATTCTCTGCTTCTATGTGTTTGACTATTTTAATTTTCTCATATAAGTGGAATCGTGCAGTATCTGTCTTTATGTGACTGGATTATTTCCCTTAGTATAATGAAACCACTATGGAAAACAGTATAATGATTCCTCAAAAAATAGAAAATAAAAATATCACATGAACCATAACTCGCACTTGTGGGCATTTATCCAAAAATTGAAATCACAATCTTGCAAAGATATTTGCAGTTCTTTGACCATCATAAGAACATTATGGTGGAAACAACCTGAATGTTCATCAGAGGATGAACTGATTTAAAAATGCATTATATGTGCATATGTATGTACATACGTGGTATAAGGAATACTAGTCAGCTTTAAAAAAGAGGAAATCTTGATATATGTGACAACATGGATGGACATTGAAGACATTCTGCTAAGTGATGTAAGTCTCTCCTTTATTTTTTAACAACACCCTACCTCATTCAACTCATCATGGCCAATTGTGCCTACCAGAATCAGAACTCTTTTCTGCATCTGCTGATCTTTTAGCATAAGGATTCCAAGTTACTAAGTGGAAGCTACAGCTTAAAGTTTAATTATACTTTTGCTATATCCCCTTCCACAGACTCATTTCCCCTCTGAAAACCAACACGTCTAACATTTATAACTTATATTGATGAGAAAGAAAATCATAAATTATCTAAACCAAGTGGGAGAAGGTGGTAGGCTATTCCTTCTACATTTTGGTTCCTAGATTGATGCTTCCCACCCATGGAAGACATGGTGTTGTACAACCATATATAGCTTATGACTCCCAGTCACACTGAAGGATGGCATACTTCCTTACTATGCATTGTTCCCAGCATGGTACTGAAGTCTTACCTGATATAATATTTTACCTAAGATAAAAGTTTGTGCAATCATCCTTTCATGCCAGGAGCTTCTGCATGCTGCAGTATATGACAAGCTCCGCGCCTACAACTTTACCTTCTTTACTATAACTACAGCCCTTGATCCATTGCATGGTATATGGATCCTACACTGGAAGATCAAATAGTTTATAAGTCCTTGTGATACCTGTGGAAGTGTCAGCAGGAAAAGCAAAACCATATCCAGAATATGTGTCACGTATAGTCAAGATATATCACTCTCCTTGCAGAATGGAAAAGTTACATCAATTGTGACAACCTTAATATAGGCTGGTCATTTCTCTCCATTTCTCCTCCAAGTGCCCCTTTCTTAAGTAGAAACATGTGATAAGTCCAGTTAGTATTCTTGTTTACATTAGAACTTAAATACATTGGCATCCTCTTTGTTCGTCTTTGAGGAGAATGAAAAGGAGGAAGCAAAGTGTCAAGTTTCACAGGTTAGATTGAAGAGCCCAGATGCTGTCACAAAGCTGAATTAGGAAAAAGGGGATATAGATCCATATTTTTGTGTCGTCTTTAACACTCAAGTTCCTTCAGAAAACTTAGCAAACTCAAATTCATAACAATGACCATAAGCAACACTATCTTCACTCTTTGGCTTTGAGTGTAAAATTATCTCTTTGTAAAATTATTACATTGCTATAATTAATATTTAAATTATATAATTATTATTAAAAATATATTTATGGAGGATTGCAGAAACTCAAGCTTAAATTGTCTTAAATTTCTTAGCATCAAGGCAATTAATGCATGTGGGTTAGGTTGTATATCTTTTTAGGGTCATTATTAAAGCATAAAAGAAAATACTTTCCAAAGGAGAACTACACTTTCTTATACTGAACAATATTTACTTACTGTTTTTAGTATTTGTTAATGGGTTATAACATATTTTGGAAGTATAAATATAAAATCCAATTGATTCAACTTTGTTTATCCACATCTTAGAATACAGAGGGTTTTTGTTCAGGGGTATGAAAAGAAGGACAGGGACAATAAGCAGTATAGAAAATAGGCTAATACTAGAAAATGGTTAAGTACTTAACAACTTCAAGTGTGGTTATATAAATGGCCACTGTCAATGTTAATAACTTAAACCTGGGTATCTGGTCAAAATAATGCTTGGGAAACATTTTATTAAAATTGAGCTAAATTATCTCAAGTTCTTTTATTCTTAGAATAAAGGTTGAAGGAATGGGGAAAAAAAAATTTTAATTACATTGCGTTCTCCATGAGGGAAGTTCTTTTCAAGCCCTTTCATTGATGAAAAGGCTAAATTGTGTTAGTTTGCTAGGGAAAGTATCATAGCCTAGTGGATGAAAAACAGAAATTTCTTCTCTCAGAGTTCTGGTGCTAAAACTCAAATATCACGATGTGGTGGGCAACATTGACTGCTTCGAACACCCGTGTCCTTGTCTTGTAGGTGAACTTTCTGTCCTGTGTCTTCACAGGGTCTTCCCTCTGTGTATGACAGTGTCCAAATTTCCTCTTCTTATGGACACCAGTTATATTAAAGCTAATTTCAATGACTTAATTTTACTGAATTATCTGTGTTCCCTATATCCGATTATAGCCCCATTCTGAGGCTCTGGGTATCAAAACTTCAACATATGGATTTTGGAGAGCACAATTCAGCCCATAACATCTCTCATGAGCTTAATCTACTTTCCCAAATTCATATAGAAGAAAGGGTGTTCTAATATTCCAGAAAGCAGCTAATTTGTCATGAACAGAATATAACACATTTTTAATAAGGAAAGCAACATAGAGTATCTTCTTTTATGAAGCTAATAAAGCTATCATCACAATATGTATAAGGAATCATGATCAATATTAACACAAAGTGAATAAGTGTGCTTCATATTTGAATTACAAAAATATTTGACTCAACCTTTTTTCTTCAAGAAGCACACCAGTTAAATATTTATATAGCTTCCTGGAAGGTTTTTTTTTTTTTTTTTTTTTTTTTTTTTTTGCAAACAAAATGGGCCGTGTTAATTTTTTATTTAAAAAAATTTTTTAAAAAATTTTTTTTTTTAAACAACCAAAAATTTAAATTTTTTTTATTGTTTCGTTGTTTTTTTTTTTTTTTTTTTTTTTTTTTTTTTTTTTCCACAGAAAAGGAGCCTTGTTAATGATTTATTAAACCACTTCCAATTTTATCTCTCAATTTTTCAATATTTTAATATTGACCATTTAAAATCACTTGAGTGTAGAGCTGCCGAGAGGGCAGTGTCGGGAAGCGCGGGCCCCCGAGAGGTCCTTCCTGCTACTTCTCTCGGCGCCGCCGCTTCTGCCCGCGGGGAAGGTGGGAGACCTTCCTCCCCGTTCGCGGACTTCCGCGGACACCCTCATTT
>CAUYRH010092274.1:0-10464 GCA_963574655.1 Perodicticus potto | reverse complement strand
GTAAAGTCTCCATCTTTCTTTAAGGCTGCATAATATTCCATGGTGTACATGTACCAAAGTTTATTAATCCATTCGTGGGTTGATGGGCACTTGGGCTTCTTCCATGACTTAGCAATTATGAATTGGGCTGCAATAAACAATCTGGTACAGATGTCTTTGTTGTAGTGTGATTTTTGGTCTGCTGGGTATATACCTATTAAAGGAATTATAGGGTCTAATGGAAGGTCTATTTTTAGATCTCTAAGTACTCTCCAAACATCCTTCCAAAAGGGACGTAGTAGTGTGCATTCCCACCAGCAGTGTAGAAGTATTCCCTTTTCTCTACATCCACGCCAACATCTCTGGTTTCGGAATTTTGTCATGTGGGCTAATCTTACTGGAGTTAAGTGATATCTCAGAGTAGTTTTGATTTGCGTTTCTCTGATGATTAAGGATGGTGAGCATTTTTTCATGTATCTGTAGGCCGTGCGCCTGTCTTCTTTGGAGATGTTTCTCTTCAAGTCCTTTGCCCACCCTGAGATGGGGTCACTTGTTCTTTTCTTGGTAATATGTTGGAGTTCTCTGTGTATTCTGGTTATCAAACCTTTGTCGGAGGCATAACTTGCAAATATTTTCTCCCATTCTGAGGGCTGTCTGCTTGTTATACTTACTATGTTCTTGACTGTACAGAAGCTTTTTAGTTTGATCAGGTCCCAGTAGTGTATTTTTGATACTGCTTCAATTGCCTGGGGAGTCCTCCTCACAAAATATTCACCCAAGCCGATTCCTTCAAGAGTTTCCCCTGCACTTTCTTCTAATATTTTGATAGTTTCATGTCTTACATTTAAATCTTTAATCCAGGGAGAGTCTACCTTAGTTAATGGTGAGAGCTGTTGGTCCAGTTTTAGTCTTCTACAGGTTGCCAGCCAGTTCACCCAGCACCATTTGTTAAATAGGGAGTCTTTTCCCCACTGAATGTTTTTAATTGTCTTGTCAAAGACCAAGTAATGGTAAGTAGCTGGATTCATCTCTTGGTTCTCTATTCAGTTCCAAACATCTACCTCTCTGTTTTGGTGCCAGTACCATGCTGTTTTGATCACTATCGATTTAGTAGAGTCTCAGGTCTGGTAGCATGATTCTTCCTGCTTTGCTTTTATTCTGAGTAATGTCTTGGCTTTAAGAGGTTTTTCCTGATTCATATGAAATGAAGTATTATTTTTTAGAGATCTTTAAAATATAACAATGGGGCCTTAATAGGAATTGCATTAAAATTATATATTGCTTTAGGTAGTATAGATATTTTAACAATGTTGATTCTTCCCAGCCATGAGCACAGTATGGTTTTCCATTTGTTAACATCTTCAGCTATTTCTTTTCTTAAAGTTTCATAGTTCTCTTTATAAAGATCTTTCATGTCCTTTCTTAGGTAAACACCCAAATATTTCATCTTCTTTGTCACTACTGTGAAAGAAATAAAGTCCTTGACTGTTTTTTTGGTTTGGCTATTGTTGGTATATATAAAGACTACAAATTTATGGGTGTTGATTTTGTAACCTGAGAGAGTGCTGTATTCCTTGATCACTTCTAAAAGTTTTGTAGTAGAATCCCTGGTGTTTTCCAGATATACAATCATATCATCCGCAAAGAGTGAAAGTTTGATCTCTTCTGACCCTATGTGGATACCCTTGATTGCCTTTTCTTTCCTAATTGCAATGGCTAAAACTTTCATTACAATGTTAAAGAGCAATGGAGACGAGGGCCATCCTTGCCTGGTTCCTGATCTAAGTGGAAATGATTTTGATTTAACTCCATTTAATACAATATTGGCTATGGGTTTGCTGTAGATGGCCTCTGGATGTTTGGAGAATACTTACAGATCTAAAAATAGACCTGCCATTCGATCCTATAATTCCTTTACTAGGTATATACCCAGAAGACCAAAAATCACATTATAACAAAGACATCTGTACCAGAATGTTTATTGCAGCCCAAATCATAATTGCTAAGTCATGGAAAAAGCCCAAGTGCCCATCGACGCACAAATGGATTAATAAATTGTGGTACATGTATAACATGGAATATTACGCAGCCTTAAATAAAGATGGAGATTTTACCTCTTTCATGTTTACATGGATGGAGCTGGAACATATTCTTCTTAGCAAAGTATCTCAAGAATGGAAGGAAAATATCCAATGTACTCAGCCCTACTATGAATCTAATTTACAGCTTTCATATGAAGGCTATAACCCAACTACAGCACAAGTTATGGGGAAAGGAGCAAGTGAGGGGAGGAGAGAGGTGAGTTTGGAGTGGAGGAAGGGTCATTAGTGGGGCCACACCTACGGTGCATCTTAGAAGTGTACAGGTGAACCTTACTAAATGCAGAATACAAATGTCTTCATACAATAACTTTGAAAATGCCATGAAGGCTATGTTAAACAGTTTGATGAAAATAGTTCAGATTATATGTGAAACCAGCACATTGTACCCCCTGATTGCACTAATGTATACAGGTATGATTTAATAATAATAAATAAATAAATAAATAAATAAGTCACATTGAGGAGGACAAAAATAAAATAAAAATGAAACATAATATCCACTTGACAAAAAAACAGATATAAAAGAATTAGTAACATATTAAGGTAATTTGAATACATATGTATATATGAATATGTATTACATTATAAAAAGAGAATGATGTATGATAATTCCAAGAGATGCAAAATATTTTGATTAAAATAAAAGTGAATTGACTTTTAAAATTAAAAAAATAATTATTTTTTCTAATATTCAAGAAATATCTATCTACAGAAGAGCTGAAGCCTTTCCTTCCACTTCAAGATAACCCACAAATGCTCCGAGCTATATTCTCTCTAGCTTCAGTAAGCTCAGTTAACCTACTCTTTTTGTTTGTTTGTTTTGTTGTGACTACAGGTGTGGTTTTGGTGGCCTTTATATGTCAGATACTAACACTGATGTTACAGAAGTTATTTAAAAAGTTTATGTACCTAGTTAATATGTAACACTCTGCAGTTTCAATAATATGGAGAGATCTCCAAGATAATATTTTTATGTGATTAGGCAAGTTGAAGGGTTATATGAAAAGTAGGTTCTAATTCATATTTTTAAAATAAGTAGATAAATAAAAGAATTCATGCAAGTAAATATAAGGAAAATGTACTCAAAATTGAATATAAAATTATCCATAGGAAAGAGAGTCACAGGGACATTTGAATAAAACTTGGAAGTTTATTTCATATATATCTAAAATGTTTGGATCTGTCAATAAAAATATTTTTAGGTACTCAATATTTAAAAATCAAACTACTTTTTAAAAATGATTATCTGAAAAACTTGACCTTCAAGTGTCAGCTACTTTAATGAATTGTTAATAAATTTGTTTATGCAAATTTCCCTGTAAATAGAGGGATTTACTTGGTTTTAGTTTGTGTGTGTGCTTTGTTTTTTGGTTGTTGTGCAGAAGAAAACCAAATACTTCTCTAGAAGTTCAAAAGAAAACAGATAATACCTGACCCAAAAGTGTGCACCATCTACTAACATACTAACAGAGGGCTGGAAAATAAACAAAAAAAAAGCAAAAATCATATCCCTAGTGTAAACTTTTGCCTCATTAAATTGTGCAATGACCTGGGGGGCAGAGGCAATATGGCCAACTGGAACCTGCTTTCCACAGAGGCTTCTGTCCTGAAGGAGAGTTAAAGGGCAAAACTTTAGCAAGTAAGCTGATGGTTTGGAGCTGAGCCAAGCAAGAAGGTTGAAGAACGTACGTCAACCCTGCTGAGGCAAGCTGCAACCACAAGATACAAACAAAAGGTACAAAATCCATGGCCAAGCAGACGGGAGTCTCCTCCCCCATGAGAACGGTTCACAGTATACTTTCTACAAGCAAGCAAGCAAAGTTCAAACGTCCTCTCATTTTATCCCTCAGGAGAGACCCTCTAAAAACTGGACCTCCTTCCCCTGCTAGTGTGCCATGGCACTCTCCTGCCAGGCATAAAACTGTATAAAACTATATATATTCTCTACCTGCAGTCCTGAACTCCCAGCACTCCCCTCCACTCTCACCCTGAGGTCTGGAAGCCTGTCCCCCATGGAGTTGAAATTCTTGGACATTTTCTCAAGAGATGTGGACAGGGCATGGGCTGTTGCAGGTCTGTCCTGATTCTGCCCACAGGGGTAAGGAGAAAACGGTGGACCGAAGGAACCATACAGGAAAGGAAGAGGTGGCAACCCCCCAGCACAGAGCAGCAGTGGCAGCAGAAGAAACAATAGGGCTCACACCCCTGGGGATATTTTGGAAGGATACTCGCTATCTCTTGGGCAATCAGAGAAAGCAGGCATCTTCTCCAGTGGCAGACACTGGCTGAATAGATCTGGAACCGTAACACAGACCCTGTGAGCAAAGGGTACACCTGCGAATGGGTGGAGGGAGAGTAATTGGTGGGACTACACCTACAGTGCATCTTACAAGGGTACCTGTGAAATTTACAAGGTGTAGAATATATATGTCTTAACTAAGACATATATTGTCTTTCAATAACTAAGAAATTGCCGTGAAGGCTATGTTAACCAGCTTGATGAAAACATTTCAAATTGTATATAAAATCAGCACATTGTACCCCATGATTGCATTAATGTACACAGCTATGATTTAACAACAACAAAAAAAAACTTTCCAAGTTTCAGCGAAAAAATTAATAGGAAAAAAAAAGTGTGCAATGGCCTGAATTATATAACACTTCAAGTAGTCAGTAACTACGTTTGAGGGCGAATGATTTTTGATTCCTTTCTCGGGGAAAGGAAGACCCTGGAAAAACATGAAATAGACACTAAGACTGTATAAAAGAAAGGAAGGAGAATTGTAAGTTCAAAAACAAAGATGAGCTTGGTACTTAACAAAAATAATGAGGGTTTGATTTGCAAATTAATACCATGGGCCAGGCTTCTACATTAAAATATCAGAGGAAAAAGATGAATGCAGTTGAAGGAGGAAAGAGTTTTGAGCTCATTAGCTACTTTTAATATTTTTAAAATATAAAACTGAGAATTTGGATTTGGCATGTGTAAGTCAAAAAGGGAAAAAATAAGGAAAAATACTGAGATAAATGCTGACAGTGTAACAGACTTCAACTAGACTCTCATACTGGGTCCTACAAGCTCACTGAAAACACTTTGTTAATTTCTGATGAATATTTTTCAAAAAAATTCACACTCTAAATTTAACAAACAACTAAATATTGGAGATTTGAAAGATGGCAGAAGCAAGTGTCCCAAGGACCACAGTTTCCATCAGAAAAATAATGTTATTATAATAGCATCATATAAAATTTGAATCCAATGCAACAGTGTGTAGATTAAAACAAACAAAAACTAGACCAAAAAATAATTATGTACAATATTGTTTTTAACGCAAAACAAAGAGAAAGCCTGTCTAGTCTAGACTATCTAAACAACACAAATTCATGTTTAGTCATATGAAGTGTTACAGCAGCATCTTACAAACAGTTCATCCAAATATCACCCTACAGGTGTATTTTTATTCTTTTAGGGAAATGGGATATACTTTTTAAAAGGAGCAGATTTGGGCTGTAGTTGTGTTATATCTTTCGTATGGAAGTGTGGTTCATTAGATATTGGTTTCATAGTAGAACTGAGTGCATTGGATACTTAATAGCACATTATATCCCATAAATGCATTAATGTATTCAGCTATGATTTAATAAAAAAAGTTTTTTAAAGGAGTAGACTTTTATTAACTTTTTCAGGGTTGTATGTGTGTGTGTGTATGTGTTTGTTTAGGAAAAAACAATCTTCCCACTAATTTAAATATCCTCTTACTTTTAAAAATAACATTTTTGAATAAATATTAAAACATTCTGCTTGGCAATAAAGGTGAACAGGAAATTTAAGCATCAGATGGGGAGGTGCTTTAAGGTACTCTTTAATTTCGAGATAAACTTTAAGGTACTCTTTAATTTCGAGAGTCCAGGATTCCAAACTAAAGGAGATTGCAGTTAAAATGTAGATGAGGATCAAAATCATCTACTATCAGCAGACAACCCTTATAAGCTGAATTTTAGGTTTCTGTTTCTCTCTATTCAGTTTAATCAAGGATGAGATTGTATTTTGAAGTAAAAAATTAATAAAATCCTATTGAATAAATAAATGATTTTATTCAGGAGAGCTCATTCACAACTGGGAAATATGACCATTCTTTATTATTGCATTATCACTGGATTTCACAGCCATTTGGATAATCACTTCAACCTCCTTAATATTGCTCATCACTCAGTTGCTTTTACTTACAACTACCTATATATCATGCTCAGCTTTTTCAAATAATTAACATTTGAAATTCATTAGCTTCTGGCAGCAGATTGCTAGCTTTATAAAAGACATTAATAGAGTTATTTTGTATCTGTTGTTGCTGGGTTTATTTTTATAAGTTTATTTTTGATACAACTTCACAATTACAGAAATTATGCTAAGTAGTACAAGGAAGTTCCCTTTAGTTAATCAGATTCAACAATGTTATATTTACCATACTTCTTGTTTTATCATTCTTTCTAAACACATACACACCAACTCTCTCTCCCTCTCTCTCTCTTTCTCTCTCTCACACACACACACACACTTTTTTTCTGTACCTTTTTTTCCTGTTTTTTGTTGAAAGTTTTATCCCTCACTACTTCTGTGTATGCTTTCTAATAGTAAAACATTGATCAAATTCAGGAAATATGATTATTTTAATCAAAATCTGTATTTGAATTTTTCAAAGGGCCAAAAATGTCTCTTCCAACATTTTTCTTTCTGCTTCAGGACCCAGTTCAGGTCATCCATTGCATTTACTTGTCATATCTCTTTAGTCTCCTTTAAATCAGTAGAATTCCTCAGCCTTTCTTGATTTTGGCATTTTAAAAGAATACTGCCCAGCAATTTTTTAGACTTTCCTGCAATTGGTGCTTGTCTGATGCCTCCTCATGTCAAAATTCAGACCACACATTTCCAAAAGAAATATCAGATAAGGGTTGCTTGTCTTTCTCAGAACATAATACATAGAGGGGCCTGATGGTTTTTTGTTTGTTTTTGGTGTCAATGATATTAACTTTGGTTAAAGTGGTGTCTATAAGGTTTTTTCACTAAATCATTACTATTTTTCCTTTTGTAAATAGTTAAGTATTTTTGGGTAGAGTGTAAACTTTGAGACAAATAGAAATTTGACCTCTCAAATTTTCACCTATAGACCTCAGCATTTATTGATTTTTGAACTCAATCTTTCTTATGTAGTTATTAGTTAGCATTCTATGGCAAAGAATAGCTTTCTCTTTACAACTATTCATTATTTCGGTAACTGTAACAATATAGTAACAATATAGTTTCAGTTACTATAACAATAAGGATTCTCATTTTATTATTTATTATTCTGAGACTATCAATTTATTACTTTGCCATTTAATCATTACTTTGTTATCATTACTGATACTTCCATCAATACTTCCTGCTATGCAATGAATGTCTGTGTCTCCCTAAAATTCACATGTTGGATTGATAATATGGGAAGGTAGGGCTTTGGGGAGGTAATTTGGTTTTGAGGGTGGAGCTCTAGTGAACGGGCTTTGTCCTTATAAGAAGAGACAGAAGAGAGATGATTTTTCTCTTGGTCATGTGAGGATGGAATGAGAAACTTCAGCAGTGTAACAGAAATGTTCCAGGCTGAATCTATGCTTGCCATTGAAGTTGAAGAATTCAAAGTTCCTCATCTATAAACTCAGAGCATTTCCTAATGCCAGTGGAGTCAGTGGTGCAGTAATTTTAGCCAAAAAGCTCTATATTCAAAGTCTTATCCAGAAAACCCAATTCATAAAGCACATGACATCAGAAAACTTACTGCATAGACTGAAGTTAAGCAAGGCAGCACAGCCTCCACCAATTGTAAAACTTGGAGAAGGATATGAGAGTCTTTGTTTGAAATTCATTACTTTATCTAGTCACTCCCTAGATTAGCTACAAGTGATTTCCTTTGTCTTTCTAGGTCTTTAGTATATCTCAAACTCCTCTGGAATAGGTGCTGAGTCCCCCCACTCCCAGGACCTGCTGCAATGCTTGCTCTCCACTGTGTATGAAATCAGCACATGTAAGTTGTTTGTTGAGCTGAGTGACTTCACAATCCATGTTATTATTGAAGATGTTCAGCTTTAAAATATATTTTGCTGCTCTTTAAAACTATATGAGTAAAACAATTGTCAAACAATCTTGGCTTGAGTTTGTCAAATGCATTCTGCTACCTGAATATAGGCACTTCTCTATAATTTTACATTATCAATGGGAAAAGATGCCCCCAAATTTTAGTGAAACCATAAAAGGAAGAGTACTCACTGAAGTTCAATGAAGATTTTTTTTTAATTTTCAATTTTTTTTTACTGTTCTCCAAATAGTCTGTTTGTCTTATGCTCTTATCTTTTATTAGGTTAATAAAAAATAACAATATTTAAATGATACAGTCCTTTGAAAAGCCTTCCCCAGAAAAAGAAAAATTAAGTAGAAAGACTTTAGCCAAACATACTGACAAGATTATATAGCTCTTGTAATCTAACTTACATTTACTCTGTAATTACCTAGGAAAAGGTGGAGAAGTATATTTCACTAAAGTCACAAAATTACAAACAAAGAGATGTGTGATAAAACTGTGAACTGGGAAGTAAAATTAGTCACTGCTATCTTGCTCCTTTTGATGCCCCTAACACTCACTGCTCAAAGCAAAAGCAGAATGCCATCCACGGCTACATTCTTCACATGCCTTTTTCTTTAGCTGCTCTGTGAAACAGTTGTTCTTTTCTTTCTAATAGAATAAAAAATGCATGCAAATTCACTGAAAGCTGCAGACAGCCTTATCACAAAAAAAAAGATGAAATTTCAGCAGTGCCATTGCAATAATCTGCAGGGCAAGACAAAAAAATTGGAAAAAAAAAAAAGAACATGAGAGAGAGAAAACTTAAAATCAGCTGGTGATCTTACCCTTAGAATAATTAATGTCTGAATTCAAATTAGACCATTAAACATAAAAGTTCTTAGTCTTTCTTGATTATATTATCACATACTAGATTTTAGTTAATTACTTATTCTAGAAAATAGCAAGAAGTTTCAGTGCATATCTTTTTGTTGGCTTTCATGTTTAAATGAGACTGTGTTAGAAAAAATGTTAATGAAAAAACCCAACTGGATTTAGTTTGCAAATATTCCAAACAGTCAGAAATGCCGTATGAAACAATAATTTTGGCTCTGTGAATCTGTTGCTTCATTTGTGAAATGGGAGAAATAATGTCTCTGCCATATGGCTCTTAGAAGGAGTGAAGGAGGTTGTGTACATAAAATATGTAGGTCAGTGTTTAAACCACAGGAAGTGACCACCAGTGTTAACACCCTTTCTATAATTCAAGTTTATTTGAGATACCATATTGAATATAGCAATAAAAATAATAAATTATAAAAGTAGGATTACAAATATGAAACCTATACAGATAAGCCATAGAAATATTTATAAAATAACATACTAGGACAATTGAAACTTGGAATCATGATAAAATATACACAGGAAGTAGGAAATCTATACTGCTCCCCGTGATTGATCTGTTTTCTACTTAGCACCGAAGCAGTAGTAGGCATCCTTTCAATTAAAAGTGAGGAATAATGCCATCACTCTTACTGCCCAAAGGCAGAAGGTAAGGGCAGAAAATGAAGCAACTGGCTAGAAACCCAAGCAGTTAGATTATAACATTTATGTTTTGCACACACATATATATACATATTTACATACATATTTATCCCCTGGCACTTTCTTTCTTCATTAGAATAGATAATGATTTACCACTTTTTGTTTAGTGTGTTAAGATTTTCTTGAGTTTCAATAAAAATTCCACATATTATTAGTTTTTTAAATTTCAGGTTGATATGAGGGTGCAAATATTTACATTATATTGTTTCGTTTCCAAGGTAAAATGCAAGTTGTAGTTGAGCCCTTTACCTACAGGACATGCTGAACACCCTCACATTGTGCACATTAGGTGAGATCTCACCAAATGCCCTCCCTCTTCTATTGTTTTTCCTCTCCATTCCCCCTTGCTAGAGTATGCTTGTGTGTTTTCTTTCATGTGGTCATGTAATGATTTACAGTATATTGGTTTCATATTAGTATCAAGTATGTTGGATATTTCTTTTCCCCATTTGTTTTTCTTTCTTTCTTTATTTATTTTTTGCAAGATGAATGAATGTATCAATGAGTGAACACAGTCCCCTCTGGGGCAAAGTGAATGAATGTATCAATGAATGGACACAGTCCATTCATGGAATTGAGGCCCAGGAAATTCACATGAAACTGACCTAGGCATAGGAAATGGGGGTTCTACATTTAGTCCCAAGTGCAAAGTGAAGGAGACACCAAGGAACAGGTGTCTCCTCGGCAGT
>CAUYRH010092269.1:0-44227 GCA_963574655.1 Perodicticus potto | reverse complement strand
TAAGGAGAACATGTTCCAGCCCCATCCATGTCAATATGAAAGAGGAAAAGTCACCATCTTTCTTTAAGGCTGCATAATATTCCATGGTATACATGTACCAAAGTTTATTGATCCATTCGTGTATCGTTGGGCTCTTGGGCTTACGAGATTTATATGGGAGGTGTAGCCCAGCACCACCACCAAAGGGGAGGCAGGGATGCATTTCCCCACACAGATGAGAACAGAAGCGCTTGCCATCCACGAAGGTACCTCAAGGTCTGTAAAGAAGCAATGCAACTGTGCTCTTATTGTACTGGATGTAGTAGACCTTCTCCTTCTGAATTTAAGCTTGCATTGGGGGTTGCATTTAAAGAGAACTTCCATTAATCAAATCACCCTCTAATCACATTCTACAGAAAAGATGAATTCTTCTTAAATTAATGTTACCACCCCATGACAGAATACAAATAACACTTAAGCATGTATTAAATCTTTTAGAACTATGACTTAAAAGAAAACAATTTCCAAATAAAGAACATTCTGTAATGGTAAAGACCAAATTCTATTATAACAAAGCCTTAGAGCCGCTTTAGAATCTTTGGTAGCAAGATTTCATGGATGAGACATTGCTCAAAGGTTCTGGAGTGAAATTATCACTGGACTTAAAGGTAGAGAGCAGCAGGCTTTAGTTAGGTTTTCCAATAACTATGAGACCTGCTTACTGACAGTCTCCCTGGCCTCAAAGTCCCAATCTGTTAAATACGCAGGTTGAATGAGTAATATGAGTAATCTTGAAGGTCTGTTGTTATTAACATTCCTGGACTCTAAAGGAAGGACATTTACTGTGGGCTTTAAAATTCATATTTTAATGAAGTTAAATGTGTTGTATTATGCTGTATCAAAGATATCACAAAATAAAAACAAGATGCTCAAACTAAAAAATATTAATATACCAAAGCTTCTAGTGCCTGAAGATAATTGATTAAAGGCGGCATCTGTGGCTCAGTGGGAACGGGCCCCATATACCGAGGGTGGCAGGTTCAAACTCAGCCCTGGCCAAACTGCAACAACAAAAAAAATAGCCGGGCATTCTGGCAGGCTCCTGTAGTCCCAGCAACTCGGGAGGTTGAGGCAAGAGAATCACCTAAGCCCAGGAGTTGGAGGTTGCTGTGAGCTGTGATACCACAGCACTCTACTGAGGTCGAGAAAGTGAGACTCTATCTCTAAAAAAAAAAAAAAGATAAATGATTAATAGAAATATGTTTGAATTGTCTGTCCTTTTAGTTTAGTCATCTTTTTTTTCAAGTAGTTTCTTTTATAACTCCAAGATTCTAGGAATCATTCATTATATTTATGTTGAATGACGACTGCGAACAAAGGTTTCAAAAACTGTTTTTTAAAAAAAAATAGTTATTTTCTTGCTACCCTGAATTTTTAGTCACTTGTTTCAATGTTTTTTCCTTTGGTTATTTATGACTTACTCCTATATATGTCTCTAGGTGTTATAAATTTTAAGTGAGGGTATCTGCCTTAGGCATACCAAGTTCACTAGCTTAAAGGTTACTTACTCCAAAATGCCATATTTTTAACTTTTTCTCTTTCCCATCAATATACAAAACAGACAATCCACATTTCTGTATTTTGTTCTTTTATTAATATTGCCTTAAAGCAGGACAATCAGACTTCCACCACCCACCACTCTACTAATCTACTGAGCAAAAGCCATGATTCTGAAATTAATCATTCCCATTGCTTTTGTGGAATAAAACAGAAACATACAGCCCAGATAGAAAGATCTTTCCCAAGGGAAATACCCATAAAGACCTCACTCAGCTCAAGAAAGAAAATATTACCAGAACCCAGAAAACAGAAGATCCCCTCATGCCTGCCTCAGACCATTCTCTCTCTCTCTCCTTACAAGGACAACCATTTCCCTTATTTAGAGGGCCCATTTTTCTAGCTTTCTTTTACAGTTTTATCACTTAAACATTATACTATAGGTGTAATTAAACCTGGTCTGGTACTTTAAACTTTCTCACTCTACATCATCTTGCAAGATTTATGCTTTTTTCCTTCATGAAACTGTAATCACTTATTTGACTGTGTGGTATTCCATTTACAAATGTTCCACCATTTAATAGTCCATCCTGCTAGGGGTTCAGTGTTATTTTGACGTCCTCATACTGCTGAATATCTCTGAAATTCTCTTCTCTCCAGCCATGTTCTCCTAGTTTTCCTTCTACTACTTGGATAGTTTCCAGTGGTTTTCACTAACTGTTCTTCCTCGATACTCTCCACTTATTCTCTAGGCATCATTCTTTATCTCTACTTTTATACATTAACACTATGAAGCTGCTCCTTCTTTAGCTCTGGCCACAAATTACCTTCCTAGGTCATTTTTCATTACTTTTCACCTTTCCTCCCCCTCATCCCAGCCTGACCCTTTCTGACACCCCCACACACACATCTTACATAGCTGCTCAACAAAGCCACCCCCAACCATGTCACTCCCCTTTTGCCTCGGTGCCTTTTCATGAACTGCTCCCCCTGGCCTGGAATTCTCTTTCCTGTCTTTATTTTAACTTTATGATCAAATGTTTCCCCCCTGTGAAATCTTCAGGGATACCCAGTCAATCCTAATTTCTCCTTCCTCTGTGTTCCCCAAATGCATTGTACAATCCTCTGAGATAGCACTTAGGATGTTGTATTATGAGAATTCCTTTGTGGCTATCTCCCTCACCAGAGAACAAGAATCTTGCCTTTATCATCGCTGTGCACTCTGAGAGTGCTTTATGCCAAGATGAATGAATCTGTTTACTCTGGAACCTTTGTGGGTTTCCTGTGCTAGGGAGAGACCTCCCATTCCTGCTATGCATTTCTGGCAAAGTTGCATCCGATTTTTATATGGTGTAAGTTGCGGAGAGGTGCCCTTGGAAGCAGATTCTGAGATGAAGATTAGTGCGCTAAGTGTTCACTACAGAATGCTCATGTAATCAACACCTGTGGAAGGAAATGCAAAGAAACAGAAAGAATGAAGACTGGGCAGAGGAAGATGTCAAGCTGCAATGCAGTCTCAGGGGAAGCCCTCAATGACACTACAAGGAATTCTAAGGGCAAAATGTGCCAAGGTGGCATGAGAAAGTTGAGCCTCTGTGTCCCTTTTCTTGACTCAGAAGGGGAGAATAACCTATTTAGCCTGGGCAATCCCTGAAGGGCGCTGACAGCTAAAAGTGACCCTGCCAGCAACAAACTAAGTATCATAGTGTCCACCACAATACGAAAAGCAGTTAAAATAGAATTTCATAAGCCAACTAAGTTATATGTAATGCCCGTTAGAATCTAAATGTATCTATGTCATTGGACAGAAATTATAATTGTCAGTTTCATCACATTTGATGTAAAAGTTTCTGTTGTAACTTTAAAATCTTGGTTTTGTTCCCTCTGGCCTTGTGCCAGCACTTCACAAGGACAGCCACATCATGCAAGAGACCCCCAAAGGACATCACAGGGAAGCTGAACAGAGGGATCCCAGCAGTGAGAATTTAATGTGACTCCATTTGAAAAGACTGAGCAGATAGAAAACTAAATATTTGATTGTTCACCAGTCAACTTTAATGAAGTGTGCAGTTCAACACTCTCAGCTACTTTTCTGTGAACATTGGAAAGAAAAAAATTTGAAAATCTCAACTAAGATCCAAAGCACCTAAATATCAATTTCTTCACAAGATTTTCCTTTTATTATTTTATGCACCTAAAATTGTAAAAGAAAATAAAAAAATCGGTCCTTAAATGACACTCTCCTGGGAAATTTCTAAATAGAAACTACCAAACTGAAGGAAGTACTTTTCTGTATAAGGAAGAGCAGATTACCCCCAAAAGGATAAAATATGAAGTTTTTAAATTCTTTCTAGAATAGTTCATTAAATCATCAACATGTCAAGCATCTAAGAGCCCCAAAAAGGACAGCAGCCAGGATATGGCAAAAGACCAGCATGCAAAAACCTCTGCATTGGTGGAAGAGATTTCTGAGGCTGGCCTGATGAAGATTGTTCTATGACTGCCAGGTTTGTGAAATGAGCAGCCGGTGAAGAGTGATGCGTTTAACCAGTGTAAGATGTATAGGAGGAGGAACATACTTGGGAAGAAAAGACGATAAGCTCCGTTTTGTAAATATTGAACTGTGATTCCTGGACTCTGTCCAATGAAGATATAAGATAGTTTTAGATTTCTCAGTCTGCTGAAGACTAGGCTGGAAACATGAATTTAGGAGATATTAATTTTTAGATTCATTTATTCATTCATTTACTGTTTGATAGCTATGAACCAGACACCATGCAAGGTCCTAGAAGTTCTTCACCTAGAAAGTGAAGCAGTTGGTGTGCTGCATGACAGTTTAAGTTGTGGCAGAGATGAGATCATACAAGGAGCGACATGAAGAATGAGAAGAGAACCAGCGTAAGGACCCTGGAGAGCAGCCAGGCTCAGGCAGTGGAAGAGAAACCAAAGAGGAAGAATAAAAAAAAAAAAAAAAAAAAGTCAAAATGGAGAAGAGGAGAACCAGAGGAGAGTGAGAGCTCAGAATTTCAGGAAGAGAAAAGTATTAGGCTGAGTTTAGACTGTTGCATTAGGCAGTCTTCCCTGTAGGACTTACTTGACATGACTTTAAACAAAGGAAATGCCATTTTATGTGGGATTATAATATGAGCACCTGGTTTGTAAGAGTAGTAGATATAACGCACTACCCCACAAAAGATAATTAATTACTGTTGATTTTATCACTGATATTATTATAATTTTTCCATGTTATAATTCCTATGGATGTGAATAATACTGTTAATATCATTATCAGCAATGTTCTACATGTATACTCCAGAAAAGTCAACATAAGAACCTAGAAAAATGGCCCCTGGGTTTAATTATCAGAAGGTCCTTTGACAGGGTAGATGCAATGTGGTGGTGGGAGGAAACAGATCCCAGCAGATTTGAAAATAACTAACTAAGAGGTAAGACGGCAGAGACAGAAGTACAGACTACCACACCCAAATAATTGGCCATGAAAGGAAAAAGAAGAGATAGTAGAACTATCTAAGTATTTGTTAATGTGGGTAAACATTATGTTTATATATTAAAGGGACTAGCTCAGTGGAAGAAAAATAGTGAAGATAAGAAATAATCATCAAAGTCTCAGAAGATTCCAATGGGCTATGATCAAGAGCAAGATCATAGCCAGTAGATGTATTATGGTATTAAAAATATCAAGTGGCTCCAAAAAAGCCCAACAAAGGTATATAAGACTACAACAGGAATATTATAAAATTTTGCTGAATTACATTAAAAAAGGCTTCAAAGAAACAAAACAGAAATATATACCAAAATTACAAATTGATATGTGTGGTGGTACCTACAGTAGTTGAGGCAAACACCCTTTGGCCCAGCAATCCTGCTGGTAGGTGTATACCTTAAAGAAATGCATAATACAAGTCTCATTATTCAAAATAGCCCCAAACTGAAAATAACTCATATTGTCTGTCTTATCAGTAGAATGAATAAATAAACTGTGGCAAATTCATTTGATGCACACTATATGCTATTAAAAATGAATAGACAAACTTAAGTTATATGCAGAAATGTGAGTTAATATCACAAGACAAGGTTAAGAAAAATAAGCCCCCTCCAAACCTGAGGGCTATCTGGAAAAGTACTCAGTCATACAATAAGAAAAAATAGTGTTAACAATAACTGGACAACCCTCTTATATACAATATGCCTCCTTTCATATAGAGTTCAAAACTAGGAAAATTATATTTAAAAACTTTTTTAGAAAGCTTTTTGCTGGCCATCCATCTTCCTTCTAGGGAGAAGATTCTGTCCATGTCTTTTGCCCAATGATAAATGGGATTGTTTGTCCCTTTTTTGTTTATTAGCTTGAGTTCTCTGTAGATTCCAGTTATCAGCCCTTTATCAGATTCATTACATGCAAGTGTCTTTTCCCATGCTGAAGGTTGTCTGTTTGCTTTAATTGTTATGTCCTTAGCTGTTCAGAAGCTTTGTAGCTTAATTAAGTCTCATTTATTTATTTTTGTTGTTGTTGTGATTGCCAATGGATTCTTCTTCATAAAATCTTTTCCAGGCAGATATTATCAAGAGTTTTTCCCTACTTTCTTCTATACATGAAAAATGTTCATTATCCCCAATATTTAGATAATTGCAAATCAAAACTGCTCTGAGATATCACCTAACCCCATTGAGACTATCTCATATCACAAAATCCCAACGCTACAGATGCTGGCATAGTTGTGGTCAAAAATGAATACTTTTACATTGTTGGTGGAATTGCAAACTAATATAGCCTCTTTGGAAGGAAGTATGAAGAATCTTTAAAGAGCTAAAAGTAGACCTTCCATTTGATCCTACAATCCCATTACTAGGTATCTGTCCAGAAAGGAAAAAAAATATTTTATCATAAGGACATTTGCTGTAGAATATTTATTGGAGCTCACTTCACAATTGCCAAGACATGGAATCAACCCAAGTGCCCATCAACCCATGAATGAATTAATAAACTGTGTTATCTGTATACCATGGAATATTATGTAGTCCTGATAAAAGATGGGGCCTTTACATCTCTCATATTAACCTGAATGAAGCTAAAAAACATTCTCTTTAGTGAAGTTTATCAAGAATGGAAAAGAAAGTATCCAATGTATTCAATACCAATATGAAACCAGTAGATGAAAAGCTGCATGCCTACATAAAAGAAAAACACAATTAAGTTCAAGTGGGTGGTAGTACAAAAGGGAGAGAGGAGGGGGATTGGTGTGCTTTCACCTAACAGGCACAATGTAGGCACATGGCATGCTTCCTGGGTGAAGGGCTCAACTGTAGCTTGAGTCCAAACACACACAAGCAATATAACCTAATCATCTAAACCCTCATATTAATCTGAAATGGTTTTACCAAAAAAAAAAAAAAAGCGTTTTGCTTAGGAATGCATACTTAGGTGGAAAACTCATAAAGTCTGGCCGAGACAGTAATACTATTAAAGTGAGGATAGTGTAAGCACCAAAGGAAATGAATGAGCTGGCAGTGGCAGAACACAGAGGGAGAGGCTCACTCGTGCCCTGCTGGTTTCCTCTCTCTGTCTTCAGTACCCATTCCAAGTCCTCTATATGTATATAAAACGGCCTATTTCTTGTGTGGGCAGTTTTTATGCAGCCATTTGCTTTAGAGTTATTTGTAAAACTGTCCATATGAATTTTTGTACTTTACTGTGTGCAAGTTATATTTCTTTTTTTTATTAAGTCATATATACATAGATCATGAATACATTTATGCCTTTGTGGGATTCAATGTGTTGATTATTTGTACAAATTAGAGTGCTTACATCCTACTAATTAACATAGTTTTCACCTCATTTACTCAATCACAGCATTAAGACATTTGTGTTCAATACTTGATAGATTTGACTTGTAACCTTGCAATATGCTCCATAGATGTAGTCCCACCATTAGCCCTCCCTCTATCAAACCACCCCTCTCCCTTCCCATCACCCTCCCCTTAAGTTATATTTCTTAATGAACAGTGTGGAAAAAATGTGTTAGATGGTAAAATTTACTTTAAGTAATTGTGAGAAAATAACACTTACCTAATAACTTGTTAAAATTGACCATAATCTATAGAACATGTTTAGCTATACACCTAATGGGCTGGGCACTTAATTTATGCCTGAAATAGTAGCACTCTGGACAGCCAAGGAGGAGGGAGAATCACTTGAGGCCAGGAGTTCAAGACTAACCTCAGACTAGCAAGATCTCTACAAAAAATAGAAAAATTGGACAGGCATGGCACCTGTAGATCCAGCTACTGAGAACTCTGAGATAGGAGGATTACGTAAGCCCAGGAGTTTGAGGTTGCAATGAGCTATGATGACACCACTGCACTCTAGTCCCAGAAACAGGGTGAGCCCTGTATCAACAACAACAACAACAATAAAAGTTGATGTTTCCTTGCAATTCATAAATACTTCATGAAATATTTTTACTAGTTAGGTCTATTTGTGGTTACCTGTAATCATGGACTTTCTCTGTAAGCTTTCTATGGAGGAATACTAATGCCAATATATTTTTCAGAGGGATAAGCAACTTACCAAGACATTTGGTTACATGCTATTCTATTGAAATAAGTGGTTTAATCCATATATTCTGAAGTTTGGTATGCAAATATATTTAAAATGATCTATTTCATCTTCTCCTGTTCTTTATTATCCAATTTTATAAGTTAGGTTAATACTATGATGCTCTAATCAACTAAATTAGCCATTCTGATTCATTGAAGAATTACTGATTAAGTAGCATCACTTCCTTAAGTATTTATGGAGCATGGGTACCGTGATAAGCATTGTACTAGGTCAGTGTTTTTCAGCCTATTTTATCTCCCAGCACACTTGCATCTGTAGTTAAACTTCAGCAGCAGCACACTTAAATTATGTTGATCAAAAAAAGAATGAAAAAAGAAAAAGAGGTGGTGCCTGTGGCTCATCAAGTAGGGCGCCGGCCCCATATACCAAAGGTGGAGGGTTCAAACCTGGCCTCGGCTGAATTGCAAAAGAGAAAAGAAAAAGAATATACTTACTGTGCTTTGAACTTCTTTCAAAAATAATTAAATTAGTGATCTTTAAAATTTTTCACGGTATGCCTAAGATCCTCTAACAGCATCAGTGTGCCATGCACACAAGTTGAAAATCACTGTACCAGTAAGCATAGGAGTAAGGAGTTCTGAAGTAGGAGAATACTGTGTGGCAAATGAGATCATAAAAACTAAATGCAGTAGGTTAATATGAAATAAACTAATCCTAAGGCAAAGCAGATGTAAACACTAAACAGGAGCATATGTTAATATGCTGTAGGAATATTTAACTCAGACTATGTAAATCAGGACAGATTGTCATTTGAAGGAAACTGACAGATAATCCAGGTTTGGCCCCTCCCAGCATGTGAGTCTGAACTAGTTCTTCACTCAAGTGAGGAAACTGCAGTAACACAGGATAAATGTTCTAGGTATGAAGGATTGTATAGGAGATTGTTGAAGCTGGAAATTCATCTGGTGGAGGAATGTAAATGGAAAAGATAGTGGATAAGCAATTTGGAACCCATCACGGAGAACATAGAAATGGCTTTAGCTTCTATATAGTAATCAGGTCTAAACTGGCTGTAATACAAGACAGAAAAATGCAACCCATCATATGGGTTTGCAAGTACATTTCAAAATCATAAGCCTTTATGAAATTCTATCTAACAAATTTTCCTCACCCACAGTTATTTATTTAAATCCTACCTTGTGCTAATAAACACCTGTCCTGTATTTATTCTATTCTCAATATTAAAATTGTTTTCTACTAAATTGTTTTGAATCACAGAAGTCAAATTATTTAGCTACCACATGAATTTAAAATAAAATAATATTTTATAATGCACATATGAAGAGTTTTCTGAAGTGGTTGTCTGAAAGATGAGTAAAAGAGTAAACTCAGGATTTTCTTTGGAAATCACCATTAAGCAAACATCCCCCTAAATATTAACATATTATCCTACAGATTATCTACATTTTAGTTCCTAAACAAAGTGGAAGTATGGATAGTGTGTACAACATCAACTCTTCTGAGTATGTTCCCCCCAAACAGAGCCACCTTTTAACCCAAATCATTTATTTCTCCAATTTACTACTGCCAGTTACATAACCTAACATAACTGTCATTCTCTGGCATAGTAGAACATGAAATTTTCTATGCAGCAAGCAACAATCTGTGAAAAAAAGTAAATTCACAGAGTGTTTTCAGACCAAATATCATCTGTTTCCTGTACTAAACCCAAATGCATTTCAGCAGATAACATTAAATGCTACTTAGCATTATAACAAGTCATCCCTTTTTTCAGACTCATAACAATCTCATAACTAAAAATTATACCATCAAACTTGTTACTCAAGCATGTTCCTATGATGAATTCCAGATTCTTTCCTCTTCCTAAGAATTAACACCCACCAAACATCACTCTTCAATCAGTCAACAGCAGATAAACATTTGTCTCCTGGTCGTGGGGGAAACACCAGCAGGTGAACAAGCCAGAAGTTGAGAGGACAGAGATTTTTTTTTATATTTGTAATCAAGTTCACATCATTAATTCTGGCATTTTAAAAGCAAAGGGCTTCAGTTGGGGTATATGGTATTATTGTATATAAAAATAAATGGAATAAGTAGCCTCGAGTCCTTTAAGCAGACCAGCAGCCAGGAATGAATGCACCCTCCTTTCCTGGGTAGCTCACAACTGCAGCTAAGCCATGTGATCATCATTTATTTGGTCTCCTTGAGTAGCCTTGATCCGATCAACAGAAAATTTAGTAAGTTAAACTAGCTAGTCTCCAGGTCTATTCTGAATCTATGAAAGGAAATAACAGTTTAGAAAGAATAGTGAGAGTATCTCAATTACATGCATATGTCCAAACTCATCAAATTGTATATATTAGATATGCAATTTTTGCATATCAATTATATCTCAATCAAACTGTTTAAGATGAAAAAAAAAAGAAGTATCTGAGGAAAGTTTCATCGAAGGCAGGCAGAATCTGGACGGCTCTAGGCTTTAGACTGATTTTTAAAAATGGATTATTTTTAGCCTAAAAATAGGAGTAGCCTTAGTTGGCCTGATAATAAATCTGAGTGTTGGGATCAGAATATTGTCAGGAGAGAAGAAAAGAGATTGACACCTGAAGTTGTCTGAAATGGAATGGACTGCCTCTAGAGGAGAAAAGTTCATCATCACTGGACTGTCAAGGAAAGGTTTGAGGGTCACTTGGCAAGGATGTTAGAGAGTATATAACCTTTTAATGTAAAGATGCCACATGAGTTGCTATACCTGGATCCAGGGTCTTTTGCTATCATGAATCTCACTGGAGAATTGCATGTCATCATTCATTCAATACATTTATTGAAGCTACTCCAGGCTAGACACTGTGCAAGTCCTATCAGACATACAAATATGATTTACAGAATACATTATACTTTTGAGGAATAAGACAGGAACGTAAGGCAGGTAGTGACACAGAAAGTGAAGCAGAAAAGGCTTCACAGATGAAAAATTAAGACATTTCCAAAGTGGATACCTTACTTCTGGCTTCACAGAGCAGGGCTGAAACACTAATGAAGAAATTTATGGAGAAAAGGAAGGCAGAGCAGGACCTGAAGGAAAGAAGGGGCCAAAGAGGGAAAATAAACACCATCTGAAATGCTCCCATTCCAGAAATTCCATATGATTCCCTAAATAGCCAACAATGCCATGAAAATGGGCACAGCCATATTAGCCTCCACCCCACCTTAAAGTGCTAAATCTGCCCACCTTTTTGACCCTATAAAGATAACCAGGCAAAAGCCAGTGGAGTACATCAGAACCTGAACGAGAACAGGAGCTCTCACTGAGTGTGACATCAGCATTGCATTTTTAGTTGTCTTTATTTAGGTGATGCCAGTAAACTCAAGGCATCACTTGGAATTTCAATGACAAGACCAAATTTTATAAAGACATCATAGGTTCAGTAAGACTTGTGCTCTATGGACATTGACTTGAAACTTCGATTTCAATAATATAAACATATTTATGGTAGTGTTGACTTTACGTGTATTTTCATCTCCTTGGTCATTTATTGAATGATATACTATCCTCTGAACGTCCGGATTCAGTATTAGCTTTTAATTTTGATTGCTCATAAAACTTTTCCTTTGGTTCTTTGGAGGAATTGTTTCATGGCAGCTTTTAAAAACTATAACCACTGACCTGGATTCCCTCTTTAAACTAGTACATGATTCTGAACACATCTGCTGAGGCTTGGGAGTTCAGTCATGAGTCTGCAGTAGATCCTCAATGACAGATCTCAATGAGTATTGATTATTCTCCTCCTTCACTGAAAGTAATTATAGTCTGAAATGAGCCTCCAAGAATTTGTTATGCTTGAGTATGTGCCTTTTAGTATAACCTTTTTTTCAGTATTTGACATCATACCATTAATAATTAAATAACTAATTATGCATACATAGGGTAACCTAAATATCTTGTTTAAAATCCAGACTTCTTGGTGTTACCAAACTTATTAAATGATTAATACCATAAAGAAAATATAGTAATATGTCCTGTAGCAGTCATGAAAAGATAGTACTGTGATTGATTCCAGGATTTATGGCATGCAAATGCCAAAAAGATATAAATATTACAGAAAAGAGAATTGTAAGGCCTCAATTCTATTTTAATATAGTAATGACCAGGAAGGGCTATGCTTCTGACTGGTTCTGTTGACTGTTTATTACCTACAGGGAGCAGGTAATCTCCCTCAGGCTTTATCTCTCCTTTCTGGGAAAGGAAAAACAAATCAATTTGGTGAAATTAGCATGACACTAATAGGAAGTGCTTTTTTAGCAAGAAGTCTAATTTTATTGGGCAATGCATCTAGTGGAGGGGTCATATTGCTTCAAAAGTTAGAAGTAAAGTTGTCCCTTGATTCCTCTTGATTCTGCTTCTTCAGATGCATCAGTTGCTTCCACCTTCCATGTAGGAAGTCTTCTCAGTTATGCATCAGAGCATCTCATTTGTGCCAGAATGGATAAATTCAATCTGAAGAAGGCCTGCTAGAGACGTTGACCCATGCACACAACTAAATAAAGCAAATGCTCCATGCCCACATGACTCTGTGTGTGTAAATTATCAACCAGATCTAAGAAGAGAAGGAAAGATTGAGCCATGAATCTAATCCCTAAAAATAATATCATACCTAACCCATGTTAAGATGTTAAGATTATCAAACAATTAATTCAGGCAAAAAAGACCAAGGTGTGAGGTAAAGAATACTTGGAAGGGTAAAAAGGGTTGGTTTTAGAGACTGTATATTTGTATCTCCCCACCCCCCAATTGGGGTTATGTTGAACCTCTGACCCCAAATAAGACAGTGTCAGGAGGTAGAGCTTTGGTAGGTAATTAGGTTTAGATGAGGCCATGAGGGTGCAGCTCCCATGATGGAATTAGTGTCCTTATACATAGCAAGAAAAGAAAGAGATAATGCTCACTCTCTGGCTTTGGGAAGAGACAGGGAGAGGGTAGCTGTCTACAAGACAGGAAATGAGGCCTCACCAGACACTAGGCCTGTGGATGCCTTGGTCTTGAACTTTCAGTCTCTAGAATTGTGAGAAATAAATGTTTATTGGTCAAGCCACTTAGTCTATGGTATTTTTGCTGTAGCTCCCCAAATTGATAAAGACAATTGGGGAATGGAAAAGTGAAGTAGGACTTTGAAATCATTTCAGAGAAAAATTCACAGCCTGAGCATTTGATCAGATAATGAGCAAATGAAGGGTGGCAATATGAATCTCAACAACCCGAAGATGCTACCACGTTAGAATCTCTCTAGCTTGACTTTTCTTGGAGTTTGAAAAGTTCCTCCCATCACATATGATACTAATTAAAATATTTTAAACCCCCCCCCCAGTTAATTTGAGTTTTTGTTTCTTAATTCTATTAATATTGTCAGTATAGACTTCTTCACAATTCTTAACTACAACTTTAGTTTATCTGCTGAGTTCTGGTATCTATATTGCAAAGCTATCTTCCACTTTTCTAGCTACTCATTAAATTATTCTTCAAAAATTCAAATGCTATAAAAATAATTTCCCTTGTCAAAACCTTAAGTGAGTCTCTTTAGGTTAAACTCCAAAGTTTCAGTATGAAATAAAGTGTACTTCATAACCTCATCCCAGCATGACTTTCTACCCTCGGTTCCAGCCACTTTCCCCACCATTCTCACCACTCTGGACTTTCTGCTGCTCCCTGAACATATCTTTAAATTTTGTGCTTTTCACGTTATTTATGCTGTTCCTCTACCTAAAATGCCATTCTAGCTACCAAACTCCAGTACACTTCTATGTATCTGTTAAGCGTACCTTTAGTGTCATACTCCTGTTTCCCAGTCATCCACCCAAATACCAATCAGAGCTAAGGACCACATTAGCTATGGAAAGCCTTATACATACAGTGTCATCATGTTGCAGGGCTACTCCCCTGCCCAACTCCTCATATTTCATAGCAGCAAGGGAGTTCTACTCCCCAGGAGGGCACTCTCTACCTCCTCACTTACATTTGCCTAAGGAAGAAGAAATTTTTCTGATCTTGACAATGGGAAAAAGGAACTCAGATAAATAGTTCAGCTCCTTTCTCTTTTTCAAAAAACAAAGGCTTTAAGACATACATCTTTTCTTCTTATCCAAGAAGGTTCTTGGTGACCTTCCAAGAACCAGAAGGTGACCAAGAAGGTTCTTCCCTTCCAAGGCTTGATATTGTGAGTCAGTAAGTCCAATTCACAGGTTAGGGAAAGACAATAGAGAACCCCAGTGATGATAGGTCCAGCAGCTCTCTCTACTTCATCGTTATCAATAAAAAAAGCAGAAAAGCAGACATTTTTCCCACCATACATTTGGATTCCTGTTGTATATGTCAAGTTTTTTCCCAAATTTAGGATATGAAGAGGCATATCATTTATGGACCTCTCTACCCCTAAATCGTGAGTTTATGGGTCAGCATTCCAGGGAGATAAACACTGGACCAGAAGGTGGGAAGTGCATGGAAAGACAGGGAAAGAGGCTGGAAACCTTTAATGACTTCGTAACCCTAAACCACTTGGGGGGTGAACCTCATTGGTTTTCTATTGCTTTTATTCTCACTATGTGGTTAGTTTTTAATTGTTGAGGGAGTGTGGGGCTTAACAATCAGAGTCTGTATGGTTTTCTGTAGCTGAACTCACCCCGACTCACATCAGCACAGCTATTGCTTAAAGCCAGCCCCAGAACAGGGATTACATTACAGGTAAGAGAGTTTCTTTTGCTCCAGCAAAAACTAATCTTAAAGTCGGAATACCTTTAGTATAAAGGCTATGAAGCCCTGGCATTCTAGCACTCTATCCTGAAACAACAGAATGAGATTCTGTTTCAAAAAGAAAAAGGAAAAGCACTCTGAAGGGTGGACTATGGCTTCAGTGCATAACTTCCTAAAGGAAATACTTCAAAGGTCTCCAGTGATACTCAGCAGTGAGTATGTAGTACTTTTTCTAGGATGAATTTGTGAACTTAACTGTCCAACCTCACATATTGCCCGTCATAAGAATGCACACTATATTATGAACACACCTAGGCACTGTCTTAGTAGCTGGCTCAGCTTCTATTTCTCTGTCCTCAGCATGTAATTTTTTTTAATTTTTGTTAAATAAACGCACCAATTCCATGAAATTTCAGCTGTTACAACAGAGTACCATTCTTGGTTTTAACAGTACACAACAAGATAAATTATCCAAGAAAACTAAAGGCCTGATTTCTCGAAGCAGCCAAATGGTTAACATGTTGATCAAAGACGATAAAAGAAAGTGCCAATACACTCTTAGGGTACTGAGGTCAACAGATAATTGAAAAGAACAATGGTTTATACATGCCTACAGTCAATTAAGGCCCAAGATCCTTCTCTTTTTATGAAATATATTAGATACCGTTTTCTTCTATTTCTTTTCACCTAGAGATCTAAATAAAAAGTTACTGGGAAGATATTAAAATAAAACTTTGAAACCTTGTCACCTGTGTTTAAACAAAGGATCTGGCCAGTTTAAAGAACTAGTAGGTATCCTTCACCTGAAGAGAGAAGCCTTACAAGGGATCCCAAAACAGCTGAGGCAAGCAGTGACCTGTCAGTATGGAGTTACTTAAGAAAAATGGTCCGTGCCATTTAAAATTCCTTCCCTGAAAACCAGGCCAGTCCTTTGAGGTATTAGGGCTGCTCTTTTCAGTTTGTGTCCATTACTTATGTGGTGAAGACAGAAGCTGTTTGGCACCTCTGTTCAATTATTCTTCTACTTTCTCCCTTTTATTTATAATGTGTCTAAACATCCATTATTGTTTTTGTCGCTACATAGTTGTATCCATCAGACATTTCTGTCAATTCCTCCTCCTTGCTTTAATGTTTAGAAAATCATATTCTGTCCAGAGATTAAATAAACATGCACTTATTTTCTTATAGGTATTTTATAGTGTTAAAAATTATAAATATTCCTCAGAGATTTAAAGAAACACGTGACTAAACTGAGATGCGTTAGATGCTTCTGTACGGGAAAAGAAATAATTTTCAGTTCTTTCCAAAGCATGGTGTTGCATAATCCTAGTCAAAATCCTAAGGATTTGTGGACTCATATAGAAAAAAAAAGAAAGGATAGATAATGTCAAGAAAAATATATGAATGATGTGATGATGATAGATGATAGATCACTAGAAGAGAAAAGATGGCCTAAAACAGATGTTAAATACAGATTGGAGAAAGAAACTTTTTATCCGGGGAATGAGCCTTTTTATATTACAAAGCCCAGAGAGGCACTGAAATGTGGCAGAAGTCACTTCTCAGTACCCATTTGAGCTAAGTAATCACTTGCCATATAAACTCTAGACTGAATTTTGCTACCAACAGCTGTAAAGTAATTTAATGATGCCAGACTCGGGACACCAAAGCTCATACCGTACAGTTCAGCCATGAATAGCCAATCACCAACCAATGTTAATTATTAATAAGTATTATTGATGAGCAACTTTTATAATCTCCCCCCTCCTGATTTATCCTTCTCTCATTAAAAATTTGAGCCTCCGTTTCGCTCTCTGGAGAACTTGCCAGTGTTTCCTAGGCTTCATTCCTCAACCTTGGCCCAGAAAAACTCTTCATACAATGTTCTCTCTGTTTCTTTCTTTGGGCTAACAATCTTAATAAATGACAAAGGATATATCACAAAGCAACAGGGGAAAGGATGGATTCAATCAGTCAATAAATTTATCTGTCATCTACTATGACAGAAGCCAAGGACCAAGGTGCCGGGAAGAAAAGGCAGGCAAGGTCCTTCCCTTGTGGAGTCTATAGTCTAGCGGAGAAGACAGTCCTACAAAATAGGTCATTACATACTCACTTAAAGAGATGTGTAGGGCACTACTAGGATATTTTAAAGGATGGAGTGACCTATACTGATATGGTGAACTGAAAGATGTTCCTGATGGCTGGAACACAGAGTACAAAGAATATGTGGCAAGAAATGAATTTGTAGAAGTAGGCAGGACCCAGGTCACACAGGGCTCAGGGATACAGCAAGGATTTGAGACTTAACCTCAGGACAATGGGATGCTACCAATGAATTTTAAGCAGGTGAACAACTTGATCAGATTTGTCTTTTTAAAGGAGATCAGCAAGGGAAATGTCAGAAGTAGCCAGAAGGCTGTTGGAGCAATTCAGTAAAAAATGTTTGCAGCCTGAAATGATGAGAATGAGGGTAGAGAAAATGGAAATATTTGAGAAATATTTAGAGGTGGGTTTGATAGAATTTGGTGGTTGATTGGATGTGTGAGTGGGTGGAGAAATGCAGGAGTCAAAGATAATGACATGGGATTCGCACTTCAAAACAGTTATTGAAACAAACTCCAGACGGGAATAAAGGTAAATGCTTTAAAATGCTGTTTAAAAAATGCTTAAAAAGATGAAACCACATAATTCCTTTATAGAATCAGGGACCTCTGGAATGTGCTCAAGAGGAGACCCACTTCACCACACCTACTTTCTAGTCCCAAAGTAGCCTGAGAAGGATGCCCCGCCCACCCAGGCCCCTCTAAGCCCTCTCTGTGCCCACATTTTAGCGTATGTTTTTCTCATGAAAACTGTTCTTAACTTACCATCTCTCTGCACTAACATCCTACTGACCTTCAAAATCCAGCTCAAATGCCACCTCCTCCACAAAACCTTTTATGTCCCTCAGATAAAAATAGTTTTTGTTTTGTTGCCACAGCATTTGCTTATATACTTTGTACAGTTTTTATTACATTCTATTGTCCCCATGGTGGCATTTATTTGTGTGTGTGTGTGTGTGTGTATAGGGCGGTTATAAAGTTTGTGTGAAATTTTAAATTGCACATGAACCTTATGGCCTCCTGTATATATACATCTGCCACCTCTGGAGACTCATAAACACCTGAAAGCAAATCCCCCCAGCTACAACCTAGCCTTGTTCATTGTAGCTCCCACAGCACACATTGCTTAATTCACACCATCAGTGAATTAAATAATCAATAAAAGGATGAAATTGAATTTGAAAAGAGTTCTGCTTAGGTAAAAATCAGACTTTTTTTTAACTTAACTAACTCACCAAAAGTCCAAGTTTTCTAAAACTCATCTTTTTGCAAGCTATGGGCTGCTTCAGGCTATTCACTTCACTTTATATTAACTTCAGCTTAAAACAAATTAACACTCTGCTTCAGCTCTCCCTGCTATGTGTCCTCAAGCTTCTGTAAATCTGTTCTTCTTTTTCTCTTTTTGAATATAAAGAGGGGGGCCTCCAGCTATTACTAATTCAGGACTGCAGCCCTACTCTTTCTGAATAAATGATATTCTGCAGATCTTGAACTTGACCCATACCTCCTACATGCTTTTTTTTTGCCTTCTTTCTCTTTAGTTTTTTTTTTACTTTTTATTTTGAAATAGTTTTAGAAAATACAAATAAATTCTGTGTACGCTTCCCTAGATTCCCTAAGTGTTAACATTTTATTACAGTTGTTTCATCATTCTCCCACTCTCACCTTCAAACAGCTTTGAGCAAGTTGCTGTCAAGATGCCCTTTTTTTCCAGTTTCATTATTTTATTTGAGTAAAAGGAATTTAACGTTTAGATAATAATATATTTTAGAAAGACATGCATTAACTTCCTAATGAAACTGTACGCATAAGTACAATTGCTATTCAAATTCACACTCAACTACTGGTATAATTGTGGTATTTGTATTTGCAAATGTGGCTGGAAATGCTCAATGCCTGATGAACAGCCTTTTTCACAATTTTTACAGTTGTTGTCTATAGCTATTTCTAGAAATGGACTTTTTATATTTTTATTTCAGAATGTTATTGGGGTCCACACATTTCAGTTGCATAATTTGCTTTTTTATACTTTCCGTCAAAGTGCTCTTCCCCTAGAAACTGTACGTTGTACCCATTAACTGTGAATTCATCCATTCCCTCCTCCATCCCACCTGCTTAATTTCCTATGAGATTTTACTTCCATGTGTTCACATAAATGTTCATCAATTAGTTCCAATTTGGTATCAGTATGTGTTGCGTTTGTTTTTCTATTCTTGTGCTACTTCACTCAGAACAAGGTTATCCAGATCCATCCAGGTTGTTACAAAAGATCCTAGACTACCATTTTGTCAATAGTGAGTGGTACTCCGTGGTATACATACATCACATTTTATTAGTCCATTCCAGTATGGGTGGGCACTCAGGATGCTCTTTTATCTGTACATATTTTAGAACTCCATAGGTTTTTTTTTTATTGAATCATAATTGTGTACATTAGTTCAATCATGGAGTACAGTGTGCGGGCTTCATATACAATCTAAGATAATTTCATCCGTCTATTCAACATAACATTGGTGAGATTTTCTCATTTACTGTGTGAGAACATTTGTGTTCTGCATTTAGTAGTTTTCTCCTGACCCTTCAAAGATGGACCTCAAGTGTGATCTCACCCTTTATCCTCTCTCCCCTGACCCTCTTCCTCCCCTTCCTTCCCTCTCCCCTTTCCCCGTCTTCTTGTGCAATAACTGGGTTGTAACCCTCACATGAAAGATATAAATTTGCTTCATACTAGGGCTGTATCCAATGTATACTCCACAGGTTTTAAACAATGCTTTGCAGATTGGCTTTGTCCTTCCTGGGTGTGGGTCATCATTCTCACAGATGCCACTATACTGTCCTTCACTACTAATATTAAGCCTGCTCCAGATCCGCTGTCTCTCTCTGAGCCATTCCCCCAACCCCTTAGGGCACTTGGGATCCATTAGGCTGTCCCTTGCTCCACTGAGGATGGTGGGAAATTCACTGGGGATGTGTAAGGCTATGTTTGAGCACATAGTTCCAAGCTACCTTTGAGCACACAGACATCAGTGTGTTGTCCTCACAAGGGACAAGAACTCTATGAAATTGTCACAGCCCTGTCTGCCCAGACACCATGGAGCCAGTTCTACTGTGTTGCTTCTAAGCCACAATTGGGACTGCACAAAGATAGTCTTGCTGACTGCATTTCCTTTCCTTTTTCTTCCTCCCAGCTACCCCTCCACTGCCCTCCCAACCTTCACTAAGTCTTGAGTCCTCTCTACTCTCAGATGCCCCCCAAAATACCAGAGAACCATAGATTCCACCCAAGAGAGTAGGGCAGGGGCCCTTCCTCAGGACCCAACATCTAACACACCTTGTAATCATCTCCCTCTCTCACCACTGAAGGACCCTTTTTACTCTCAGGAGTGAAAAACTTACTTTCTATGGATTATGTGTCATTCTGTACCCTGTGTTCCCCCAGGACCTAGGCTTTGGAAAGATAAAAGGTAAGATCTGATTCCTTTGTTTTTGTGTTTTTGTGTTTGTTATACCATTCCTTCTTTGAGGAGTGAAAGCAGAAGTTTGGATACCAAAGGAGAGAAAAAAAATAGGAAAGTGATTGGCTAATATTTCAAAGTATTACCACACTGCCCGTACAATAGTATACATAAAATTCTTATGTTAGCAATGTCTAAAATGGCGTGTGAACTTAAAGCTACATTTACCTCAACATCAGCTTCTTCTACTCAGTAACAAAACAAAATCACCACCTCCAGTGAAAACCAGAAAGCTGCCTCTGCCTAATAATTTCTTGATGATACTGCAGTTCTTTGGGCTACCAATATTGCACATTACCTACTTTATTGGTGACAGTCTGCCAGTGCCATGCTCACTTTACGATTGAGCATTGTCACTGAGGCAAACCTCTAGTGAAGTATTCCGAAAGCCTCATAAGCCCCATTTACACTGCAGAGAATGAAAATGAAGTGCAAAGTGAAATCCAGGCATCTGTTTAAATCTTTAACGACCCATCCAAAGCTTTAAAGAGATTTGACAGCCGTGCTCCCCACAGGCAACGAAAATGAAAATTCCAGCTGTCCGTTCCTCTACAACTCTCAGCTCTAAAAAATGCCATAGGTCATTTCATTTTTGATGATCCATGAGTTGTCAATGTTCTGTATCCCTGTGGTTGGGAAGACTAAGCTCTATTATTGATTGCTTAGGAAGAAGCAGACATTTCAATGCCTCGGAGGGAGAACCTGCACTCCGTGTCCAGGCACCAAATAGGATCCCAGAGGCTGGACGAGCTCCCTTCACTTTTCCCTCAGAGCTAAGAAAAAAAAGTATCATCTTTTTGAAAATTGAGACAAAATATTAATAATAGGAGTGTTTCTTATAAAGCTTCAACAATTAAAAATAAATAAATACAAAACCTGTTCTTTACCAATCTGCTCCAAGAAGAAGACAAATTTGGGGTCTTTTCTTCAGGAGAACTTGCCCGTTTTTACTTTGCCCCCCACTTCCTTCCCACCTAACTCACAGATGGTTTTCTCATGCCACCCATCACCTCAGAGTTGAATCTCACAAATCATGTGTCCAAGGCAATGCACGAGTGTTGTTTTACACTAAACATCACCTCTGAAATTACATACTGCTCAACCTGATTTCCAGCCCATAGGCTTTGCAACAAGTGCTTCTGTGCAACCACAATGATAATGTTTATTAGATCATGCATTTAAAATTACAAGAATAAAATATATGATCTTTTATAATTGTTTTCCCAAGTTCCTATAGAAATTTTTAGTTTTAAGGGCTGTACAATTGTTATTAATCTATAAATAATAATATGATGATGTTCCCTGCAGTTCATACAGGTGTCCTAAGTTTAGCAATAATGTAAATCTTTCCATCTGCATTTTATGACTGCAGAATGGTGATAAATACACTTCTTTCTCTTTCTTTAATATCTCTGTCCCAGCATTTCAGGAATATCAATCACTCCCAGTAGACCCTAGCTGAACTGATACATATCCGAATGCCAGCCCTAGCCAGCACTTGTGCTGAACAGTCAGAATCTTTTATTTTCTCTCTTTTTTAAACAATGTATCTCCACAGCTGCTATCTCCAGTGAGTTATTCATCGGGAGGTCTTTCATACTGCCATTACAAATAACACATTAGAAAAGCAGTTCAGACACGGCCCAGGAAAAGAATTTAGCAACAAAAATTCGTTCTTTCATCTTCCATCACACCAGTAGATCTCAACCTGAATAATAATGAAGATGCCTCAAACGCAATGTTACACTAAACCCTGGGAGACATTCCTATCCTGTGTAAAATTCCTGCTGACAATGCTTACCCTTCTCCTGACACCTAGCAACAAAAGAAATCTCTTCCCTAATAATGTTCATTTGCTTATATTTTGTTGAATGTGTCAACTAAAGTAGGATCTGCTTTGTCAAAGGAATCATATGAGAATTCAGTGCCTCCTTGGCCCACAGAACACTTTGGTCGGGCTGTCTACATTCTCTTCCTCCTCTGGGCTTGGGCGCTGCTCTTTCTCTTCCATCTTTCTGCAGAAAGATGGTCAGTGCTGCAGCACTGACCTCTTGGACCAATTCCTTCTGCTGAAGTGAAGTAGAGAATTAGCTCTGTCCCCAGACCAGGGCCTGGACTAGGGGAGTGTTTAGCAACTACTTATGGAAACAAAAAATAAGCTGGAAAACTTTGAAAGAATCTTTAAAGGTAAGGAACGTTCTTCTGAATTGGCTGGTAATTTGGCCTGAGTAAGATTGTCACATCCTTCACTATGCAGATATATTAATTTTCAGATTTTTGTAAGCAGGGGATAAATAGATATTGTTTTGCTTCCAAGGTTCAACATAAAACTATTGACATCTGTAACACTCAGTCCAGATAGAGCTTGTTCTTTCACACCAGGCTGCTCCTTAATTTGCCCTTGTGTTGAAGAAAATGTCTTTCCTTAGTGCTGAACTGCAAATGGGAGAGAGGCAGGGAGAAGAGAAGGGAAGGGCGGCCCCTGGAATGCCCCAGCCCCGGACACGCGTGCGACAGAGGTAACTGTCCTCCCGCGTCTCCAAATTCAAAGAACATTTGGAAGGACAGATGCATTGTGCATTATCTGCCTGTGTATGCTTTAGCAATGGTAGTACCAATAATTCATGTTTATGTTTGAGCCACAATGATCAGGGGTCTTCATGTCTAGTTATTGATAAATTGGGCCACAAATATTTTCGTTTTAAATATATGTCCTTCAATCCATACTGTAGCTTCAATCCCCAAACCCATACCAAATTAACTGAAAATAAGAAAGATAAGTTAGTGGTTATTCTTCATTCAAATGCCAAAAAGTATCAGTTGACAAGTATGACAAACTCAGGACAGCACTGATACTGCAACCATAACCAAGGATTTTTTTGCAATTTGTGGTAAGTCCAGTGACGTACAGGTGAGGACTGGGAAGGGGCAGACTGTGAGGGTGCCTCATGTTGGGCACCCATCACACTTCTTAGAAAACTCAGAGTTCTAAGTAATCCTTGAAATGTTCTAGTTTCAGGTTTATCATCAAAATGTGGTAATCTTAACAATTAGTAAATAACCAGTAAGTATCTTTCAGTCGTATTTTTAAAAGTGAGAGAGTGTATGGAACTGTGTGTGTCACTGGCAGGTACAGACAAAGAAAAGACTCACCGACATGGACCAGTCCCTGAGCCACGGGAGGTCTGTGCTTCCCACTGGGAACCCCCCTCACCTGGGAGGGCCACAGAAGGACAGAATCCCTGCCTAGGAAGAATATCCTGGTTCCAGTACTTTCTTCCCCTACCTTTATATTACTATCCTCCTCAGATCTGTCCAAGGTTATTCTGCCTGAGAGCAATGACAATTAGAACCTGGCTTCCTACAAAGAAAGAGAAAAAACAGCCTGTTGGACACAGTTCTCATGAAAGTGAAAGCAGGGCTAATACTGCATGAGGCTCCCAGGCAGGGGAGAAGGTGGGGGCCGACATGCCCAGCCCAGAGAGTGCTGGTCCAGAAGGTGTCTTGCCTAATGAGCACAGACCCTGCCTGGGAAGAGGCAGCTCGTCTGTTAGATCTCTCCCTTCAACTCCAGCGTTTTATACGCAACGGACAAGCCAACATCTCCATTCCAGCATCGCACGGCCTAAACCTGAGCTCCTCATCCTGCCTCTGAACTTGTTTGACCAGAAGTCTTCCTCATGTCACTTAATGCAAGTCTGTCCTTCCAGTTGCTCAGGCCAAAATCCTTTGAGTCACCCTTGAGTCATCTTTCTCATACCTCCATCCAAACTACTTCAATATCCTGGGGATGTATCTTTAAAATATAACCAGAATCCACCCAGCATCCTTCCACCACTTCCACTGCCACCACCCTGATACAAGCCACTGTCTGCTTTCACCTGAAATATTACGATCTGCTTGCTTCTGTCCAGATTCTACACCCTCCTTTGCCTCTGTCATTTATTCTCAACACAGCTGCCTGAGTGAAGCTTGTAACATATAAACCAAACCCCCAGTGTCCCCCATTTTATCCCACATTAAAAAGTTGAACCCTTCTAGTGGCCACGGGGGCCCTGGCTGGGCTGTCCCTGGCTGGTTCTCTGACGTCAGGCTGTCTACCCGACTCCTCACTATCCACCAGAGGAATGGCCGCTAGTCCACCAGCCACACTCACTGCTTCCTCAGAGACTCTGTACAGGTCTGCGGGTCCCAAACACAAATGTCTGTATGGCTGATTATGTCACTGCTATGGGCTGAATTGTGTCTCCCACAAAGATACATTGAAGTCCTCATTCTCGGCACCTGGTACCTGTGAAAGTGACCTTATTTGGGAATAGGGGCTTTGTAGATGTAATCAAGGTAAGATAAGGTCATTAGAGTAGACCATAATCCAATGTGACTGGTGTCCTTATGAGAAAACAGACACTCAGAGATACACACAAAGTAGAAACACATGGGAAGAGAGGGAGCAGAACGTAGAGTGAGGCGCCACAAGCCAAGGAATGCCAGTGATGCCATGAGTCAGCAGAAGCTAGATGGAGACAAGTGAGGGTTCTCCTCCACAGGTTCCCAAGGGAGCATAGCCCTGGTGATGCTTGATTTCAGACTTTAGCCTTCAGCACTGTTGGAAATTAAATTTGCATTGTTTTGAACTACTCAGATCATGATACTTTTTTATTGCAGAACTAGAAAACACATACACTCATCTCCACTTCTTAATGGAGATTCTCTTTCTCAATGTAGCTGTCTCCCCCGCTTCATTTAAAACGTATAACCCCCCATCACCATCACGCTGCTCTGTAGTCTAACAAAATGTAGTTCCTAAAACATTATGTAATTTAGTTATCTATTATTTTTGTTCTCTTTTTCCATTAGGATATCAGCTCTCTAAGGACTGAGAATTTTATTCACTGACGAATTCCCAGATCTAGCACAATGCCTGGCACATAGTAGGTGATCAATTAACATCTGTTAAATAAATTAGGAGTTTTTTTTATTTTACATATGGTACTAAGATTCCTAACAATGAAATGTGCAATGGAGTTGCTTTGCTAATCGAGGTAACGATGTATCTTTTTTGCTAGTGTGTATGGAGTACATAGTTTGCAAAGGGCTAACATCTAGAACACTTTCAGGAAGGCATCAGAGTACTAAGATAAATGAAACCCAATTTAGGATATATGATTACATTGTTTCATAGTACATGAACTCTGGGATATGGATCTTTATTTGAATGACAAAAGGCAAAATGATGTAAAGTAGACATAGAAATAATAGCAAATTATAGGTTTATGAGTTAAAATGCTCTTATTTGGCAGCATAACTGTATTTCCTTAAGTGGCCACAGCTGTTGATTATATGGGATTTGGACAGGTATTTTGGACCTCTCCACTTTTCACAGAACCATGGTCATTGAACTGTTATGTGAAAGTAAATAGGCATTGCCTATGATATATTTGTGTCAAATTCATTACTCTCAACTACTCAATAAAAATTGTTACTTATAAAAAGATAAGTCCAAGTAATTCCAGCCAAAAAACCAGAAGGGGCCAAAAACTATTTGAATGTAAAGTTGTTTGGTGATATTACTTCCATACTAACATCTAAAAGCAAATAAGAATGTGCTAATAAAGGAATTTGCCAAGAAGAGGCTACTCAAAAGCCACTCATAGGCCAAAGGTGAGAACAACGCTGGGCCCAAGAGAAGTGCTCACAAAATGTCCCATGATTGACAGATCCATCTCCTAAATGACTTCTAGTCTCCTGATAGACTTTGATCTAGGCACAGATGAGTGACTCTGAATTTGAGGAATCCTGGTAACCCTGTGAGCTCTCAGGTGTGGAGGATGATGAGGACTGTGAGGCAAAAGAGCATAGTAGCCACACATCGTCGGCTTTATAATTCTTCTGAAATTCTCCTTAGCATAAAGCAGGTAGGTAGACAGAAAACAACCAGGCAAAAAGACTGGAACACCCCAAACCTTTACAAAATAAGGGCTACACAATCTTGCCCCTGCCATTACAACCCCAGTCTAGGGAGGAGAAGAGAAGTGAAGTTATCCAGCCTCTAAATCTCTTACCCATCAATATTCAGGACAAATGCTCTTTCAAGATGACAACCTCCTGGGCACAGCAGAATTTTTTATCTTTTTATCTCAGCATCTCTTTCAGATTTTAAGGAGGTAGCTACATCCAAAATCTAATATTCCTGAAATAGTAAAACATCTGCACAATCTGTAATCTTAGTGATTTTTAGAAATTTTAACTCATAGATTACAAACCACCAACTTATTGAGATTGTTCTGCATCAATATTATATTTCTAAATAGTATCAATATTCCTTCTTTCTCCACATATGAACATTTCTACATACACCTGATGATCTTCATGCCTCATTACTTTTGTAATCCACTTATGTTTATTTTTGTTTCAAAATTCAGCTTTAGAATTTTATCTTTCCTAGGTGCAGATACACCAGGTTTTGTTCAAATGTAGCTATTTTTCCCAAAGCCTTTCCAGATGATTGGAAAATCTTGAAGCCATTTAAAATGTACAATACTTTGAAGATTTTAGTCATTTCCCACCTCCAACCCTAGTCTTGCAGTCAACCATCTACAATGATTCTTTTTGTTTTTAGGGCAAGCATAAAACAAAGTATACTCAGGAAGTAAAAGATAGATTTATAGAGTAAGATGTAGGTTTACAAAGCAGGATATTTTCACCATAGGCAGCAAAGGACCACATTGCCATAGGAAGTAGGCAAAGAGGTATATGATTCTTAAACTTCCTATTTTGAAGACACTCTATAGATTAAAGCCTATAATTTTATAATGTATTACATTTTCATTGTGCTTTACAATTTTCAAAACATGTTCATATGGGCTTGTGCTCTTTAATCCTGTTATGTAAGTAGGTCATGCATTAGTCTCAAAATGTAAAGACAAGCAAAGTTTAGCAACTTGGCCATTCCTGTTGTGAACAAGTGAAGGCATCTTCTGACCCTTAACCTCAGTTCTGCATTTTACTACACCATGCCTTACTCAAAAATTTCAAGTCTTTCCATTAGTAAGAAAGTATATTTTTAAATGTTCTAATCCACATTGAAAATGTTGTGACTTCTTCATTCTTAGTACCAGACATCTGCTTCTAGCCAAGGTCAACAAACTAACAGAGTTTGGCACACCAATAGTTTATCTTCCTCTTTATAGAGCCGTCATTTCTTCCCATCTCTCCATTCTGAGTGACAAAAAGCTGTCAGTCCTAATGAGCATTCCCTGAGATATGTTATTGTACTTTTTATACAATATATAATTGCCTTCCTGGATAATTAACTAACCTATAAACATTATTATCTCTAGAAGGATAGAGTAGAAGATGAGAGAGTCTGAGCAGTGTTATCTAAGAGGGAAAGTTTCTGGATAATGTACAAATTCCGGTGGCTATGGAGACTCTTGTACACGTCTTTTTTATACCTTGCCACCAAACAGAATGTGGGTTGACAGTAGGCGCCGTTCCTTATTCATCTTTGCATTGAACTCGCCTAGCACACAACCATGAACACTTGAGATAAATACTTAAGGATTGCTTGCTGTAAACATATCAAGTGCCTTCAGAAATTTATACTGCTCTTTTTCATCAATTTGTCCTTTGATCTCTTGACAGTTATTATTTTTTGCTTTAGAATTCTTTCATCCACACAATCCCTCTTTTCTTCTATCTGGCATAATTTAATGATCTCCATATTTCCTGTACAAGATCCACCTGATAGCTCTATATACCATCTGACCTCCAAATTAGTACCCTATCATGTTGTACACCTTACATATAAACAATTTTTAAAAAGGATTAGCACTCTATTCAGGACAAAAGATTAGGTTTTAATTTACTGACTTTGCTGGATGGGAGCTTGATAAAATCTTGTGAAATGAAAGACAAATACCATCTATTGGTTCTTCTTTTTAAATCAATCACTTGATATCCTATGAATATTTAGCACAGGATGTCATGGAATAATGCATAAAAGGATGGAGGTCTATCTAAACATCACTGTGTAGATTTTATCTTTTTTTAAAAAAAAAAATACCAGGTAATGTTATAGCTGAGATTCCTGGATAGGGAAAGCTGGGAAGGGAAGTTAGGATGAAATAAAGACAAAGGAAAAGAAACATATCCTAATCAATACCAGGGCTCGAGATAAACTCTTTACCAGTAGATATATACAAAGAATATAAATTATCAACCAGGAGCCATACCACTCCCACAGGTCAATATATTATATTTAAGTTTTATGTTTATCAGAAGGAGGAATGGTTTGGAAAAATTGAGAAAGATTGGTTTAATATATGTCATTATTTCCTCTCTATGAAATTCTCGTGTCATAAATGCTGCATTGTACTGCCAAGATCCTGTCTTTAGCACAAGGGATTATTCTCCAGGTACTGGGACAGCTCTCAGCTGACTACTTTCTTCTAGAATTGCTTTTCATAACGGGGTTCTCCCAGCCAAGGTCATGCCAACCTGACCCTTAGCACCCTTCATCTAATGACTGATCAACACAGAGGTATAAAGGCCTAGGCTGTGAATAAATGCAATTCTGATAGGTACAATATGCTATTTCAGAGCTCCTGAAAGTGTTGACCAGGATTTTGTTGTGACTGTATCACAGTTCCCTACCTGATCCTATTTCTTTCTTTCTCTCTCCCTCATATGTGTATATAGCAAGAACATTCCTGATAAACTTCATCAACTAATTTCCATTCCCAACCTGACACAACTAAAAAAGTAACAGATTTTGGTAATGCTTCATGTCTTTTAAAGAAATCATGCTACCTCTTCCAAAAAGTCTTGCCTTTTGAGCCTGCAAGATTTTAGGAGAAATACAATTAAAGGGCAAAATTCCAGAACTGCCTAAGCAAATAAAGATATAAAATAATATCAGGCATGAAGTTGGCAAGACATTCATAGTTCTGCATAATATGAGATCCATTTCTAGTTTAGATTCCTATTTTGAATTTCTTCTTCAACCCGCTAGAAATTAAGCCAAGTAAAATCCCTTCTTCCTCCCACTATAGAGAAGAATGTGGAGGCAGTAAGTGACAGCCCAGGACAACGCTAGTGCGCTATACGAGCGCACGAGAAGAAGAATCCCCTTTAAAGAGAAGAGATAAAGGCTAGATTTAAGTGACCTATGAAAAATAATCATATGGACAGAGCCCAACAATTTCCTGTTAATGTAATCATGACCTTGAAGCAAAGAAGTGGATCAGGGTGAGACAAGAACAGCATGAACAAAGAGAATGACTCTCAAATTTGGAAGAGAAATGCAAATAGACCAAAGGCAGATGATTGTCAAGTCTCACAGGCTAATTATTTCCATAGTTTCTTAGTGAATCAGAAATTTTTTGCAAGCCCTACCTTAAAGTACTTTCATTGTGATACTTCATTGCATTTCAGTTAAGTGTTAATTTTTATTATATACTATGGGTTCAATCATTTTCAACTAATATTTTTTTATAAGGTCCCAAGCTAATAAATCCTTCCTGATAATTCTTTCAAGGGACTTTTGAACCAAGTGGATTCCTGAATGGCTAGTGAGATCAGGATTCTGCCACCAAAAATTGACAAATTTTTAGGCCGCACTTACTGGAATAGTTATCTAACCAAGTTAACTTAAGCACAGTGAATCTATTTTACCATAGATTCTACTAAACTACTTGGTGTAATAGCAAAATTTTATCCTTTATAAATGTTAGATTTCCTAGGGAACCTTCCCTTTCTCATGGCTGCCAGACTGGAAATCAGCCACCAAAACCATGTACAACATGTCACAGGTTCAGTAGAAAATACAAAGGCCTTGGATGTCACCAGATAAGACTGAAATTCTGGCATGAGTCTTAACCACCATGAGTCTCATTTTTTTCCCCTTCATAAGTTGTGTGTGAAATTCACACCACAAAATTGTCGTAAGTATTAAATAAAGTGATGTGTATTAAGTGCTCAAAAGGTGCCCAGTCCCTTCCTAATGGATTCTCCTACATTCTTTATCCTTCCAGTTTTACGACAGCTTTCTTGGATATTTTTAAACATCATTAAAAATTGGTCCTGGCGATCACCACTAAGGAATAAACTTGCTAGATTTTTAAAAATTAAGATTTTAGGACAATGGTGGAGAAGTGTTTTGAGGGGTTTTTCAGAGACTATAAGCTCTCAAATGGTGGTAACCAAGTCCTGTTTCTTTTCATTTCCCTGACAGCAAACACAGAAACTGGCACATAGCAGATAAACACTTCTGTTCTGGGAGTATTTATTATAGCAGAAAAGTATAGGGGATAAAGACACACTTCAGGATATTGGTTGAAATCCCAGTTGCTCAGTCTTTAACTTGCAAGATTTTAGCCAAGTTATTTAAACTCTCTAATGCTCAATTTCCTTCTCCCTAGTGAGATGTTATGAAGATACATGAGGTTATACATTTAAAACACCTTGCATAGCATTTAGCATATAGTAAAGGATGGTGGTAGTGGAGTTGAAAATTATTCCATGTATTAGGTAGTGACTACAAGTAAGACTGGTGGATACAAGTAGAAACTGGTCTCCAGTGAATCTGAAGAATGTGTGTTAAAAATTATAAACAGGTCAAAAGACTTCATATGCCCATTACTCATAACATTTTAGAGTCACTCAGTCATAAAAATATTTTAAATATTTAACATGTGAAAGTTACTTTAGAAAATTAAAAAAACAGTATTAAGCTAATGTACTGTAATATGAGTAATATCATTCAGAAGCTTAAAATATGACAAAGAATGTTTAATAAAATGTTTAGAAACGATGACTAAATTCAGATATGCTGAGTATACCAGGAGTTGTACAGGATCAAGTTTTCTCGAACATAAGTGACGACGGTCACCAAGAAACTTAAAAAACAATATAATTCTGGAATTCAGCTTCGAGGTATTCTATCCTTCAGTAGGTCTACCAAAAACAAAAAACAAAAAAAGTCTGGTAATACCTGTATTTCAAAATTCCACATGTGATTTTATGTCTGAAGATAAAAAAAATCATGCTCGGCACCTGTAGCACAGTAGTTATGGCACCAGCCACATGCATCGAGGCTGGCGGGTTCGAGCCCAGCCTGGGCCAGCTAAACAACAATGACAATTGCAGCAGAAAAATAGCTGGGTGTTATGGTGGGTGCCTGTGGTCCTAGCTACTTGTGAGGGTAAGGCAAGAGAATCACTTAAATCCAATAGTTTGAGATTGCTATAAGCTGTGACGCCACAGCACTCTACCTAGGGTGACATAGTGAGACATTTTCTAAAAAAAAAAAAAAAAAAAAAGAAGATAAAAAAATCTAAGGCCTAATAGTTCAATGACTATTAGGAATTTAGGTAGAAGATCCATAAGACAAGAAATAGAAAAATTTGCAGTCAACTGGAAACATAAATTTCATATTAAAAATGTAAATGAAGATGAGGCCTACATTTTCAAAGTTTAATTTTTAAAAATACATAACTATCAGCTTATGTTCAAGGATTATTGAATTAAATAAGTAATATTTTATACTTCAAAAGGACATTTATGTTTGGTAATGGACTCTCAAAATCATTGTCAAATTGCTACCTAGAAGCACAATGTACGACTAAGACCTCTTTACAATAATAATGGTTGAAATGTATCTGAAATCAAACAAAGATAAATTAATTTATCCACGGCCTACTACACAGAAGATTTAAGGAATATATTATATTGAATATGTATTTGAGCAAAAGACAAATAACCAAGCTTCTACTCCATTTTCCATTTTCATAGGTAAAGAGCAAATTTAATTATTTTGCTAATGTGATATCAATTAATAAATCAAAATGTTCTATCAGTGAAATTCATTATGTCAGAGTCAGGGATGTAATGCCAAAATTTACCAGTTCATTTGAAAGTATTAGCTGAAATGGGTTTTGAAAATCAGCTACATTACTGAATTCTTAGTAAGCATTGATTATACTGTAGGAAGTTAAATGTGAAAGACAAAAATAAAATTGCATCCAAACAACAGTTCAGAAAAGTCAAGTATTGTATAAATGTGTCAACATTTTTATTAGAAATTTTGAGAACTGAGTATTATATGACCATTATTAACAGAGCAGGTTCTCAAAGATTTCAGCTCACCCTGGTGTGGTGGCTCATGCCTGTAATCCTATCACTTTGGGAGGCTGAGGTGGGTGGATTACTTGAGCTCAGGAGTTCAAGACCAGCCTGAGCAAGAGCCAGACGCCCATCTCTTAAAAAAACAAAAAATACCCAGGTTTTATGCTGGGAGCCTATAGTCTCAACTACTTGGGAGGCTGAGGCAAGAAAATCACTTGAGCCCAAGAGTTTGAGGTTGCTGTGAGCTAAGCTAACACAGCACTCCACCCAAAGTGACAAAGTGAGACTCTGCCTCACAAAAAAAAAAAAAAAAAAAAAAGATCTGAGCTTATTTCCTAAATGTGTCACATTTACAGAGGTCATAGATTTAGACATATGTACTATTATCTCTCCCTATCTGTCCATTATTGTATAAAATCTCTTTAATTAGTGATTTAGACTTCTAAAAGCCTTCACCAGTAACATGCATCTCACAGCCTTTCTTTTTTCTTTTTTTTTTTTTTTGCATTGTCATTGTTGTTTTAGCTGGCTGGGCCAGGTTCAAACCCACCAGCCTCGAAGTATGTGGCCGGCGCCCTATCTGGGCACCACCAAGTCTTTCCTTTTTATTTTTATTTTATTTATTTATTTATTTATTTATTTATTTATTTATTTATTTATTCATTCATTCATTTATTGTTTGTAGAGACAGAGTCTAACTTTTATTGCCCCCAGTAGAGTGCCGTGGCATCACACACCTCACAGCGACTTCCAACTCCTGGGCTTAGGCGATTCTGTTGCCTCAGCCTCCCGAGTAGCTGGGACTGTAAGTGCCCACCACAACGCCCAGCTATTTTTCTGTTTTGCAGTTCGGCCGAGGCTGGGTTTGAACCCACCACCTTCAGTATATGGGATCGGTGCCCTATTCAATGAGCCACAGGCACCACCCCTCACAGCCTTTCTATACAGTTCATTTGATTTCAGAATTCTAGTGGGAGGTTTTCCCCCCTTGATGTACAGGAATCTGTCTTCTTTCACCTTCTATCCATACGTCTGATTCTTGACCATCATAACCACAAGGAAAAAGACTAACATCTCTTTCAGAGAATAAAGTTTGCAATAATGAAAATGACTATTTGTTCTTTTTTCCTTTATGATTCTTTTCTCATGTCCCCAAATGGAGTGGACATCTGTTGCTCGTACTTGCCCAGCATTCCTTTGCCTTCTCCTGCCGGGACATCTCCCTTCTTGACCTTGGGAATATCATTCCACACAGTCAGGGGTACAGCTAGATCTTAAAGTGGTTCACGCATAGCCTGAACCCACAGAAGCACAAAGCCTTTAGCTTTTCCTCCAAAATCAACTCCAAGAATGAATAGAAAATCTCATAAAGAAAATTCTAAATATATATTTTAAAGTGTAAACATTAAGAAGTTTCTCTCTTGCATTTAAAGTAGTTATTTAGAGATCAACGAAGAGTTCAGAACTGAAAGATGCTTTTCCTAGATGGTACAGGCTTAGGAGAGATTCTGTGTAATTGTTTTTCAATATTGGAACAATTTTTTAACAAAATCTGAAAACAATATAAATCAAGATAAAAATTTCAGGGCTTTCATGATTATCTGGAAACTTTGGCAGTTATCTTTAAAAGATAAAATAGAAAGCAAATGTCCATCTAGTACTTAAATATAGATAGATTATTAAGTATGACTTAATATCAAGAAAAATACCTGTGAATACCAGGATCATCAAACATTCATAGTGAAAAGGAAAAGATTTAAAAGAACAATCTGACCCCATGGGTTCTTTTGCTTGTTTGTTTTGTATGAAATCAAAAATAGTGGATCAAGGAAGTAGAACGGATTTTATGTACAGAGAATTAGGAAAATCATTACATTTTAGTAAAATATAATCCAAATGGTTTTGTACACAAAAGTTGCTATATGCTTGAATATTTTCTGAAAATGAAGAAAGCATAAATACAGCACTAGCATAGAACTGAAGGATTTATTGTTAAATCTCATATTGATTAATATACTTATTAATCAGAGTTTAAAATTAGATTAAAGTAACCCATGAAAATAGATTTCAAGAATTAAGAAGAAAAAAATGTAACAATTCTATCATTCAGCTTAACACTATGGAAATAATCTAGCTATAATTCTCATACTAATTATATTTCAGGGCCGTGCATAGAAGCTAATGCTTGCAATCCCGCCTCTATGAGAGGTCAAGATGGGAGGATCCCTTAAGGCTGGGGTTTGAAACCAGTCTGGGCAATATAGAGATATCCTATCTCTCAAAAAAAAAATTAGTTGAGCATGGTAACACACACACTGATAGTCCTAGCAGTTTAGGATGTTAAGGTGGGAGGATGGTTTGAGCGATGTCCAAGGTTACAATAAGCTGTGATCACGCCACTTCACTCCAGCTTGGGAGACAAAGCAAGACCCTATCTCTGAAATAAAAAATAATGATAAATACACCTTCAATAAAAGCAAACACATACATATGCACATATACACACATGAACATCAGTCCAGAAATTTTTATAGATTCATGGAGAAGACCTGATAATTCTTAACTATTTGAGGATTATCCATTTTAAAAATCACCTATTTCAATTTCGCATCCTAGATTTGTTTTTTTCTTTCTTTTCTTTTCTTTTTTTTTTTGCTTTTTTGGTTGAGAATCAGCATGCTAATCTAGGCAATTGGTATGATTTCAGAGAATCCAAGTAGTTAATTTGCATATAAGTTTAGGTAAAATTGTAATTATGCAAATATGAAGCAAGGAAGTCATTTATTCATATGAATCCAAACAATTTATAAATAGTTTCTGGATTGCATTGTATTTCTGTGACATTGCACCTCTTAATTGGCATAGATAATAGGTTGACTATACTTGAATATGTAATAAATTTAAATATCATCAACTCCTAATCCATTATTACAGGATTTGCAGTAATTCTGATATGGTATGTGCGAATCTCCTTGACTTCAGGATGCAATATACGAGGTTGGACAATTAAGTTTTTAAAAAAGTGCTACATACCTCATTTCTGAATATCACTATGGTCACCTTGTAGGTATTGGTCTTGGGAAGCTATGCACTGATGCTAGGGCCTAATCCACTCATCAAAGCAATTTTGGAACTCTTTTCCTGGAATGATTATCAGAGCTCTGGTTGTATAAAAGTCTGACAATTAAGTTCTCAAACTTATCCTAGAAAAAGTGCTACACCTCATTGATGAATATCACTACAGTCACCCCAGGGCCAAGGGTAATACTTTGAAGATGATTATAGTGATATTCAGCAATGAGGTAGGCAGCACTTTTCCTAGGATGAGTCCACAACTTAACTGTTAGACCTCTATAAGAGGTAATAAGAATACATAGCGTTGATATATGGTATAATGTATCGTGTAGCCTAGGAATGGTGCTTTGCTGAAACAAAAGCCCAAATTACAGCTTAAAAAAATGAGCTGACTGAATTGTGTGCATAGCATTGAGTAAGAACAAACTTACAATATGAAACAGAAAACCAAACAAATCAAAATTCTTTGATTTATGTAGAAGCTGAGTACAGAGTTATATAAATGAAAAAACCAAAACAACAGAAAGCTCTCTTCCCACATTTTTATTAAAATGTCCATGAAGATGTCTGGATTGAGAAAAAATTCTTAATACATTTTGAAAGTAATTGAAATGATCTTCTAGAATCCAATCACCATTTCTGCAAACTCTCAAATTGATGAGACTGGATTAAGAAACAGCCTAACTAGCAATCAAAGGTCTGTTCCCTCATTTCAATGAATTTTCCTCTCAACTTGAATTCTGATCAGTCCTCTCACAGTTGCAGTATTAACCAAAATGTGTTGAGTGAGTGCTCTGGGGGTTATTTGCATTGGAGGCTATATCGGGTGCCCTGAAATCAACTTACCTTCCAACCACAGATCTGCAAGGGAAGGCTGATGGCAGAGAAGGAGATAACGGCAGTTCCAAGGAAAGTTTCTACTTGTTGATTATGTTAAACTGTCAGACCTGGTCAAACTTAGCCTGACTCAAAGATGGGAAAAGGGAAAAATAGTCAGCAGGGGTCTGTGACAGAACACTACGGCACAGAAATGAAAGAACAACTCTCGAAGGCATGGCAAGGGTGAGGAGGCCCTAAAAAGTAGTTTTTTGAGGAAATATAAGGCAATCTTAGAAAATGACCACTTCATATTTACAAAAAGAGGGATTTTAAAACGCATAACATTTCTATTAAACAAGACTAGACTGAGGGTAGGCCAGGATAAGGACAAATTATAGCCAAATAACAACAGAGTGGCAAACAAAAGAAACCACATTATACCAAGAAAAAAAATAAAACAGATATTGCAGAAAATTGAATTCTCACTAGCATGGATGGACAAAAATAGATGAGAAAGAATAAAAAAGTAAACCAAACAATTTAAAAGCTATATGCATAACAGAATGTAGAATAGCAACCTCTGTCCCCAGAGAAGACAAAGCTCTAGGCGGTAAAAACTACAAGGAACAAAAGCCAGAGAGCTAGAGGGAGACCTGGAAATAGAAAGGATTTAAAAGGCTGTGCATACAGTGACTGAAAAGAATACTTTGCCCACCTGATACATACTTCTGAGTTTTGTTGTCACAAAGATAAAGAATGCTACCAACATCTAGATAGGAATAAAAACTTACCTTCAAAAGAAATAAAATTAGGATTTGGTCAGACTTTTCTCCTGTAACATTGTCTACCAAAAGACAATGGAACAATATTCAGAGTTTTAGAGGACTTGGACATGCAACATCTCAGAAACTATGGTACCAAAATACCTTTTCTGTCTTAAAAAAAAAAAAAAAAAAGGAATGATACATACTATGAGATGAAGTAGGAACCACAATAAAAGGAAATAGGTGATGGAGGATGGTTAAAATAAGCTTTGCAATATTTTAGCAATATAAGAAGTTAATAAATGTATTATCACTAATTTTAAAAAGGTTGAGCCTGATGAGTCTAAATGGTTTGGGGGCAGGGCTTACAGCTATAATCCTAGCAGCCTGGGAAGCTGAACTGGAAGGATCCCTTGAGCCCAGGAATTTGAGGCCAGTGTGAGAAACATTGTGAGACTCCATCTCTATAAAAAAAAAAAAAATAACCTTAACCAGGCGTAGTGGCACATCCCCATAACCCTAGCTACTTGGGAGGCTGAGGCATGAGGATAGCTTGAGCCCATATGTTTGAAGCTGCAGGGAGCTATAATTGCACCACTGCACACAAGCCTGGGTGACAGAGCAAGATCCTCTTTCTAAAAGAGTAAAGTAAAATCATTTTTGTAACTAAAAAGAAAATAAAATAGAAAAAAATAATCTTGAAAAACTAGTAATATATTTATTTTATCTTATGGATATATATAAAGTGTATATATCTCTCTCATAGAGTATTCACTGCATTAAAATATTATGCAAATATTAAATTTGGTTTACAAATAACAAGCTAATAATGAAGCAATACTTGGAGCTGTTTGTTTTCCATGTTTACTAAAATTTCCAGCATAGTACTTTTGTTGAGATATGCTGGCACAATTTATACACCACCTCCCCATTCAATGACAAAATCAGTAGCTTGAAATCGGCTGTAGTAGGAGTAATTTACACCATGGAAATCCCCAAATGCTACAAATTGGGACTATTTCCCCCCATCTAGAAGTGGCTTTTTGTAGACTAGCCCACTACTGGATATATTTGAGAAAAATTAAAAAGAAGTCCCCCAAAATTATCATGAATGCTTAAAATAAAGGGCATATTAGTACAAGTATACTTCATTTTATTGTGCTTCACTTTCCTGCACTTCACAGATCCTGTGTTTTTCACAAAATGAAGGTTTGCAACAACCTCACATCTAGCAATTGCATCATTTTTTCAATAGCATGCTCTCACTTTGTGTCTTTGTGTAACATTTTAGAAATTCTCACACTATTTGAAACTTTGTCATTATTATTATATCTGTTATGCTGTAATAACAGTAATCTTTCACATTAACTATTGTAATTGCTTGGGGGGTGGGTGTCACAACCCTCACCTATATGAAACAGTGAACTTGATCAATAAACATTGTGTGAGTTCAAATTGCTCCACCAACTGCCCACTCTCCCATCTGACCCTCTCCTCAGGCCTCCTTATTCCCTGAGACTTGAAAATACGTGAATTAATAATCTTTCAGTGGCCTCTAAGTATTCAAGTGAGAGGAAGAACCATATACATCTCTCACTTTCAGGGGTGTCCAACATGAGGCCTGCAGGCTGCATGCAGATTATTTGAGGCCTATTTTGTTTATCTGTGGTGTTGGATATCATGAAAATTATGCACAGGCCTTTTTTTTTTTGCTCATCAACTTTCATTAGTGTTTGTGTATTTAATGAGTGTCCGAAGACAACTCTTCTTCTTCCAAGATGCAGCAGAAAAAGATAAAAGGTTGGACACCCCTGTGAGCTTAGCGAGAAAGTCATGTTGAAAGCTGAGAGGCTAAGAGTTAGGCTTCCTGTGCCAGTTAGCCAAGTTATAAATGCAAAAGAAAAGTTCTTGAGGGATATTAAAAGTGGTACTGTAGGGCGGCACCTGTAGCCCAAAGGAGTAGGGCACCAGCCCCATATGCTGGAGGTGGTGGGTTCAAACCCAGCCCCGGCCAAAACCAGCAAAAAAAAAAAAAAAGTGGTACTGTAGTGAACAATTGCTAAGAAAGCAAAGCAGCCTTATTCCTGATGTGGAGAAAGTTTTAATGGACTGAGTAAAAGGTTAAACCAGCCACAACATTGTTTTAAACCAAAGCGTAATCTAGAGAAAGGCCCTAACTCTTCAACTCTGCAAAGGCTAAGTGAGGTCACACAGCTGCAGAAGAAAAGTTGAACAGTCCCAGAGGTTTGAGAGGCTCATGAGGTTTAAGAAAAGGGGCTAATACAGCCAATGACTTTAAATGGAAGTCAGTGCTCATCATTCTGAAAATCCTCCGTCTTTAATAATCATGCTAAATCTTCTCTGCCTGTGCTCTGAAAATGGAAAGACAAAGTCTGGATGGCAGCACTTTTGTTCTCAGCAAGGTTTACTGAATATTTTAAGCTCACTGTTAAGACCTACTGCTCAGGGGGCGGAGCAAGATGGCCGACTGGAAGCAGCTTCCGAAAGAGGCTCCTGTCGAAAAGGAAAAATAACCTCCAGAAACTGGACAATTAAGCTGAAGACTGGCACCCCAGCCAACAGAGAGAAGTGATAACTGCAGGCCACCTCTGCTGAGGCAAGCTGCAACTCCAAGAAAGCAAGCTTCAGGTAAAAAATTCATCTGAAAGGAAAAGTGTCTGTCCCCTCCCCCAAGAAAGCAGTGGGTTTTTGCTTTTCTGTTTCATTTCTTTTTTCTCTTCTTTTGCTCCTGCGGGTTTTCTACAGACAAGCAGTGAGCTGTGGACCTCTTGTCTCACCCCAAGGAAGAGTCCTGTGGGAAGTGAGGTCTGCTTCCCCCAGAGCAACTCTGATGTGACTCTGAACACTCTCTTGCTAAGCAGAAAAACTGAACTAAAGCTTTCCCCACCATTCCGAACTTATAGTACACCCTTCCCCGCTTACTTGACAAACCCCCACTGAGACTGAGGGAGGAGGTTCTTGAGCAGCGTCCCCGCCCCCTGCCTGCTGAAACAAGCGCCCCTCTGGCAAAAGACTCCAGGGGGCCGCAGTGAGCCTCCCTCCCTCCAGCCAGGGACTCCCCGAGCGAAAACGCAGGCCAGCATCCAGTACCTACAGAGCCTCTGCAGGCCCGGCCCCAGCCAGGAACACTCCCAGTGACCATGTGGGCCTGCACCCGACACCTGCCAGGCCTCAGCATGCCTGCCTCCAGACAGGGACTCCAGGAGCCACGCAATCTGCATCGTCCCTTCTGTATCCTCCCTACTTCTGCACCAGCCCTGCCCATCTGGCCAGGGACTCCAGAAGCCACGGGACCAGGGCCCTCCCTCCAGAACCCTCCCTGCCTCTGCATGGAACCCAGCTCCCAGCCAGAGACTGCTGGAGCCATGGGCTCTCTTTTCCAAAGTCACTGGGCACCTGTCACTCCAGCACCATCCCCCACCCTGCTGCTGGATCCAGGGGTGCCACACTCCAGACCTGCTCCCACAGCCAGAACTTCCTGGCTGTGGCAATCCCAGAGGAGCTACACAGGGTCACTTCCTACAAAGTTCCAGACACAATAGAGTGATCCTACCGGGGTCTAATCTTGGAGAGATCACCTTCCCAACTCTGAGGACGGCCAGAGGCAATGGTAAAAAACAATCATGGGCAGAATCAATGGAAAAACTCTGGCAATATGAATAATCAGGGTAGATCAACTCCTCCAAGGAATGACAAGGTAGACACAGCACAAGGTCACTTACATAGGCAAATGGCTGAGATGTCAGAAATCGAATTCAGAATCTAGATAGCAAATAAGATCAGCAGAATGGAGGAAAACATGGAATTAGAATTTCAAGCAGTAATCCAAAAGATGACCCAAAAGATGTCTCAAGAATTCAACGAATTCAAAGACAAAATGACCAAAGATTTTGACACATTGAGACAAGAAGTTGCAACCCTCAAAGATCTGAGAAATACAGTAGATTCCCTCAGTAACAGAATGGAGCAAGCAGAAGAAAGGATTTCTGACATGAAAGACAAAGCTTTCAAATGCTCCCAAACCTCCAAAGAAGAAGAGAAATGGAAGGCAAAAACAGATCACTCTCTCAGAGAGCTCTGGGATAATTCAAAGAAAACCAATATTCACCTCATAGGGATCCCCAAAAGCAATGAAGTGGCTTCACAAAACAGAGTCTCTTCTTCATGAGATAATGAAAGAGAACTTTCCAGACATGCCAAGAGATTCTGAAATTCAAATAGCAGACAGTTTCAGAACGCCAGCACCACTCAACACGAATAAGACATCCCCCAGACACATTATAATCAATTTCACTAAAGTTAATATGAAGGAGAAAATGCTGAAAGCAGCCAGATGGAAGAAAACCAGCAACTAAAAAGGGAAGAACATTAGAATAACTGAAGCTCTCTCTGCTCAAAGCTTTCAAGCTAGAAGAGGGTGGTCATCGACTTTTAATCTCCTAAAACAATATGACTTTCAACCCAGGATTCTATATCCAGCCAAACTGAGTTTCATTGATGATTGAGAAACTAAATACTTTAATGACATCCACATGTTGAAGAAATTTGCCATAACTAAACCACCTCTCCAGGATATTCTCAGACCTATCTTCCATAATGACCAGCGTAATCCTTCACCACAAAAGCAAACCCCCTCAGAAACTTTTGATCAAATTCCAACTTTCAAGGTCGCAAAAAGATTCAAAATGTTCACCAGTGTTTCAAAAGGCTTATCAATATTCTCAATTAATATGAAGGTTAAATTGTCCTCTAAAGAGGTACAGGTTGGCTGACTGGATACAAAAATTCAGGCCAGATATCTGCTGCATACAAGAATCTCATTTTACCTTAAAAGATAAATATAGACTCAAGGTGAAGGGATGGTCATCTATACTCCAGGCAAATGGAAAGCAAAAAAAAGCAGGTGTTGCAATCCTATTCGCAGATACAATAGGCTTTAAACCAACCAAAATAAGGAAGGACAAGAATGGACACTTCATATTTGTTAAAGGTACTACTCAATATGATGATATCTCAATTATTAATATTTATGCACCAACCAAAATGCACCTCAATTTATAAGAGAAACTGTAACAGACATGAGCAACTTGATTACCTCCAGCTCCATAGTAGTCAGAGATTTTAACACGCCTTTAGCAGTGCTGAATAGATCCTCCAAAAAGAAGTTAAGCAAAGAAATTCTAGATTTAAACTTAACCATTCAACATCTGGATTTAACAGACATCTACAGAACATTTCATCCCAAAAAAACTGAATACACATTCTTCTCATCAGCCCACGGAACATACTCCAAAATCAATCACATCTTAGGTGACAAGTCTAAACTCAGCAAATTTAAAAAAATAGAAATTATTTCTAGCATCTTCTCTGACCATCATGGAATAAAAGATGAACTTAATAACAACAGGAATCTTCATACTCATACAAAAACATGGAAGCTAAATAACCTTATGCTGAAGGAGAGATGGGTCATATACGAGATTAAAAAGGAAATTACCAAATTTTTGGAACAAAATGACAATGAAGACATGAATTATCAGAACCTCTGGGATACTGCAAAGGCAGTCCTAAGAGGGAAATTTATAGCACTGCAAGCCTTCCTAAAAAGAACAGAAAGAGAGGAAGTTAACAACTTAATGGGATATGTTAAGCAACTGAAGAAGGAAGAACACCCAAACCCAAACCAAGCAGAAGAAAAGAAATAACCAAAATCAAACCAGAATTTAATGAAATTGAAAACAAAAGAATTATACAACAGATCAATAAATCAAAAAGATGGTTTTTTGAAAAGGTCAATAAAATAGATAAACCTTTGGCTAACCTAATCAGGAAAAAAAGAATAAAATCTCTAATTTCATCAATCAGAAATGGTAAAGACAAAATAACAACAGACCCCTCAGAAATTCAAAACATGCTTAACGAATATTACAAGAAATTTTACTCTCAGAAATATGAAAATCTGAAGGAAATTGACCAAAACTTAGAAACACGCCACCTACCAAGACTTAGCCAGAATGAAGTGGAAATGTTGAACAGGCCTATATCAAGCTCTGAAATAACATCAACAATACAAGATCTCCCTAAAAAAAAAAGCCGGTGATCAGATGGCTTCGCGTCAGAATTCTAACAAACCTTTAAAGAGGAACTAGTACCTATATTACTAAATCTCTTCCAAAATATAGAAAAAGATGGAATACTACCCAACACATTCTATGAAGCAAACATCACCTTGATCCCTAAACCAGGGAAAGACCCAACAAGAAAAGAAAATTTTAGACCACTATCACTAATGAATATTGATGCAAAAATATTCAATAAGATCCTAACAAACAGAATCCAACAACACATCAAACAAATTATACACCATGACCAAGTAGGCTTTATCCCAGGGTCTCAAAGCTGGTTCAATATGTGTAAATCTATAAATGTAATTCAGCACATAAACAAATTAAAAAATAAAGACCATATGATTCTCTCAATTGATGCAGAAAAAGCTTTTGACAATATCCAGCATCCCTTCAAATCAGAACACTTAAGAAAATTGGCATAGAAGGGACATTTCTTAAACTAATAGAGGCCATCTACAGCAAACCCACAGCCAATATCATATTGAATGGAGTTAAATTGTAATCATTTCCACTTTGATCAGGAACCAGGCAAGGTTGCCCAATGTCTCCATTTCTCTTCAACATTGTAATGGAAGTTTTAGCCACTGCAATTAGGGAAGAAAAGGCGATCAAGGGTATCCACATAGGATCAGAAGAGATTAAAATTTCACTCTTCGCAGATGACATGATTGTATATCTGGAAAACACCAGGGATTCTACTACAAAACTTTTAGAAGTGATCAAGGAATACAGCAATGTCTCAGGCTACAAAATCAACACCCATAAATCTGTAGCCTTTATATATACCAACAA
>CAUYRH010092265.1:0-22858 GCA_963574655.1 Perodicticus potto | reverse complement strand
ATCAGCATTTTCCTTCATTTCTTCCTTCATTTCCTTGATTGTTTTCATCATCTGTATTCTAAATTCCCTTTCTGACATTTCTAACATTTCCTTATAGGTGGAATCCTCTACAGTATCTACCTCACAGCCCCTAGGGGGGGTCGCTCTGGACTGGTTTTTCATGATGCCAGGAGTTTTCTGCTGGTTCTTCCTCATGATTTCTTTTATCTGTTTCCTTGTCCTAATTTTCCTTTCACTTCCTCCTGCTCTTAAAATAGTCCAGTGCTTCTGGACTAGGGTTTTGATGAGTCCAGATCTCCACTGCTTTTGCCTTCCTCAGGGGTCCAGAAGTCTCATGCTGTCTCCCTGTGTCCCCAAAGGGATGTTTCTGGGCAGATCTCGCCAGCCAGAGATGCCTGAATTCTTCTCTCCCCAGTCTCACCATACCCAGTTGCAAGGAAGCTGTTACTCAGCCCCCATCTTGGCTCCTCCTCCACAATAAAAATATTTTTGTATATTCTTTCAATTTCATGACTTTCTAAATTTCTGATCTTTGTAGAGGTCTCATTAGATTTCATAAGACAATTAGGTTAATATTCAATCAGATGCTGTAAAAACAATGCTATTAAATCAGATTCTATAAAGCGTTACACAAAAAAAGAAAATCAAAGCTGAAATGTAATCCAACCAAAAGCAAGAAGGAATATGAATATATACAAAACCCCATTGGCTGTGACCATGAAGGCTATTTTCACCATTACCAATGCCAGTTGCAATGATGCACTCTCTACTCAGTGGAGGTGGCAGGAACACGGGCACCACAGAGACTCACAGACAGCAGGAGAGAGAGACCCAGGTTCTGTCCAGGCTGTGAAGCCACAGATCAGACATCAGCAGGCAACATATTCTGCTTTATCATCTTTAGAACGGGTATTTGACTACATCACCTTTTAAGGCCCCCTTTTCCTCTAGCCTTTTAGTAATGTCAACAGCAAGAGTCAAACACCCTTTGTGCTTTAAAACTCTCATTTTTCTACTTTTTTCTTTGGCTTATTGACAGAGTCCAACTCTGGCCACTAGATTCTACTCCAGCCTTCTGTCTATAAATAACTACAAAACTAGACAAAATATAAGAAACGCTTTTGGAATAGGCAGTGAAGAACTCTGATGGCAGAGAACAGAAACCAGGTAAGAGCTACAATCACCCACAGATCTCTGCCCGATGCCATGTCCGGGACACAAGGTGGGACAAATCAAATAGAGCCTATGTATTTCATAGTTGAAGATACAAAATTCAGATGAGGAGAAGACAAAGATGCTCGAATGTGTAAGGAAAAGTAGGGAGATGAGGACACCACATAGAGAAAGAGCTGCTGAAATCTGCACAGTTTCCTTAAGTCTTTAGCTGAAATCTGATCATGCAATGGTGAAACTGAAGAGGCTAGACAAATAAGAACTTCCGGGAAGAAAACAATTACCCAGGAGCTGTAAGTCACAATTACCAGAGCTCGTACAAGGCTAGGAATCATTAGCACTCCCACCAGACATAAACCCTGGAAGAACTGCACATTAGCAGTACAGGAAATCAGCCCCAGAGTAAAGCCTTCTCTGGACCTTAGCAATGCTTTAAAATAATTCTTGAAAATATCAACCTGCTCTTCAAGTAATTTAATTGCCTGTCAAAACGAATTCCAACACCTTTTAAAGAAAACAGAATCTAATCCTCTTGTCCGGCATCCAATCAAAAGCAACTGGTCATATGTACAAGCTCATAAATGTGACACATAACCAAGAGAAAATCAGTATTAAAAGACCCAGAAATGACAGAGATGTGGGAAATAGCAAATAAGGATTTCAAACTTCTAATATAAATATTCTGAATGTTCAAAGTTAAATAAAAAGGTAAACATAACGAGGTGCAAGTGTAATAGTAAAACAGAATTCAATGGAATATCTATAGATAAAATACACATCATCTGAAATAAAATATGTACTAAGTGGCATCAACAGCAGAGAAGATGCTGCAGAATAAAATGGCAGTTCACTTGAAGACGTATCAATAGAAACCATGCAGAATGAATCGCGGGGATAAATGAAACTGAAATAAAATGAACAAATAATCAATGTAACACATATTTAACTGAAGTCCCAGAAAGGAAAGTGGAGAGTAACAGAAAATATTTGCACAAAAAAATAGCCAAAAATTGTCCAAGTTTCATGACATGTATAAACCTTCTTCTACAAGAAGCTCAGTGAACTCTAAACAGAAACACTCATTTGCCTACATTTGTGTCATCTCTGTTACTCATATCCATTGCATGCATTCAAGTTTTAACATATCATTTTCTTTCTGCCTGAAGAATTCCTTAACATTTCTTGTAGTGCAGGTTTGAGGCCGATAAATTTTTTTTCACTTTTTGCTTGCTGAAGAGGTATTTCACCTTGAGTTTTGAAAGATGTTTTTGCTGGATATAGAATTCTATACTGACAATTGTATTCATTCATTACAGATATTTTTAAATATGTTGCTTCATTGTTTAATGATTTGCATGACTATGACAAGAAATCTGCAGTATTATTAGTTTGTGGTAATTAGTCTTCAATAGTTCTTTGTTTCTTTGTATTTGATGGGGACTTTTGAGTTGTGCTTATAAGATTTTTTATTATTGCTTTTCATTATTTTGATTGCGATAAACTTAGAGCTGTGTTCTTTGAATCCATGCCAGCATCCATTGTTTTCAGACTTGTCAGTAATGGCCATTGTGACAGCAGTAAGGGAGTTTCTCTGTGGTTTCAATTTGCATTTCCCTGATGATTAGTGATGTTGAGTATTTCTTGTTTTTTGGCCATTTTTCTATCTTCTTTTGAAAAACTCTGTTCATCCCTACTTTTTAATGGGAGTGTTTGGTTTTTCTTGTTGATTTGTTTGACTTTGTGGGTTTGTTTGTTTGTTTTTGTAGATTATGGATATTAGACCTCCATCTAATGTATAGTTTGTTTATGTTTTCTCTCATTCTATGGATGTCTTCTTACTCTGTTGATTATTTTCTTTGATGTGCAGAAGTTTATTAACTTAATCAAGTCCCATTTGTTTTAGTTGTTGCTGTATTTATCTTAGAGCTAAACAAGTAATTCACCAAAGTTTCAGGGCACAAAATAAATGTATAATAATCAGATGCATTTCTGCATACTAGCAATAAGCAATCTGAAAACAAAGTTAAGAAAACAATTCCATTTTCAAAAGCATTAATGAAAATAAAATATTTGGGAATAAATTTAAGCAAAAAGGCACAAGACCTGTACAAAACACTGCTGAAAGAAATTAAAGAAGATCTAAATGAAAGGAAAGCTATCCCATGGTCATGGATTGGAAAACCTAATATTGTCAAGAAGGCAAGACTCCCTAAATCTAACTAAGGATTGTATGCAATCCCTATCAAAATCCCAGTGGTATTTTTTGCAGAAATGGAAAAGCTGATCCTAAAATTCATATAGAATTGAAAAAGTTCTAAAATAGGTAAAACAAACTTAAGAAGAAAAATTTAGTTGAAGGACTCAAACTTTCCTATTTCAAAAATTGCTATCAAATTACAGTAATCAAAACAGCATGGTACTAGCAAAAGGATAGAAAAATAGACCAATGAAATACATTTGAGAATTCAGAAATAAACCCATGCAACCATGGTAAACTGATTTTGGAAAAGGGTTCTAAGAACATTCAATGATTAACAAATAGTGATGGGAGAACTGTATATCAACTTGGAAAAGAATAAAAAAGAATATTTTGACAATAGTATTTATTTTGAAAATAATATTTATTTTCAAAAAATAGCCAGGTATTGTGGTGGGTACCTGTAGTCCCAAAATTGGACCCCTATCACACATGAGATACAAAAATTAACTCAAAATGGATCAAATGCCTAAGATGTAAGAGCTACAAACTATAAAATTTCTAAAGGAAACAATAAAAAAAATCTTCGTGACTGTGATATTTGGCAATAACTATTTAGACATGACAATAAAAGCATAAGTGATCAAAGAAAAAATAAGTAAATCAGACTTCATCAAAATTTAAAACTTGCGTGCATCAAGAAGGTGAAAATACAACATACAGAATGTGAGAAAATATTTGCAAATCATTTATCTGGTAAGGGCCCAGTATTACGAGTACATAAAGGGGTCTGAGAACTCAAAAAAATTACAAAAATGAAGTTTAAAAATGGGCAAGGGACTCCTAGCTGTGAAGTTAATAATGCTCTTTGGCAATAACACTATCTATTTTTGAGGTGGAAAAAACAGAAGGAGGATTCGAAGGAAGTGTCCTAACTACTCAGCTTAAAAATTTCCCTCCCTCTCTTCTTCCCACCAGTTGTAACTATCCTGGCCACCTTACCATTTCTCACCTCAGTCCTATTACTAATCACTCTTTAATGTCAATGATTTTCATATTTCTCATAGAAAGAAAGTTTCTCCTCCCCGAATCACTTTCAGTAATTACCACTATACAACAGATATATATCTAGTACTCTTTCTTTTGGCATAGTTTTGACACTAGCATGCAACAAGAATATTTTAGGAGTAATAGCACTAACTCCCCTGCTTTAGAAAACCATATGATTTACTTGGTGATAGTGAGAATAAAATCACAGGAGATAAAGTAGGACAATGAATCTTTATTACTGGGCAGCGCCCATAGCTCAGTGGCTGGGACATCGGCCACATACACCCAGGCTGGCGGGTTCAAACCCATCCAGGGCCAGCTAAAATCAACAAAGACAACTGCAACAAAAAATAGCCAGGTGTTGTGGTGGGCGCCTGTAGTCCCAGCTACTTGGGAGGCTTAGGCAAAAGAATTGCTTAAGCCCAAGAATTTGAGGTTGCTGTGAGCTGTGATGCCACGGCACTCTACCAAAGGCAACATAATGAGACTCTGTCTCAATATTAAAAAAAAAAAAATCTTTATTTATATTAAGTCTAAAAAATGGGCAAAGGATTTGAACATTTCTCCAAAGAAAATAAACAAAAGCCAACATGCACATGAAAAGATGATGAATATTTTAAGTTATTAGAGAAACTCAAATCAAACTCACAATTAGATATCACTTTACACTCACTAGGATATCTATAGTTAGGAAAAAAAAACAGAAAATAGCAAGAGTTAAAGAGGATGTGGAGAAATGAGAACCCTTGTTCACTGCTGATGGGAATGTAAAATTGTGCAGCCACTGTACAAAAGTTTGGTGGTTCCTCAAAAATGTGAACATACTATTACCATTTGACCCAGCACTTCCACTTTTAGGAATATGCCCAAAAGCAATGAAGGCAGATATTCAGATATTTGCACACCAGTATTCATAGCAGCACTATTCACAATAGCCAAAAGGTAGAAACAACGCAAATGTCCATTAACTGATGAACGGATAAACAAAATTGTGCTGCTTGGAAGAAGCCAGATACCAAAGGTCATATATTGTATGACTCCATTTATATAAAACACCCAGAATAGATAAAATCATAGAAACAGAAGCCAACCAGTTCTACCAGGGGCTGGGGGAAGAAGGAATGAGGAGTGAATTCCTGACGTTGGGGGGTATCCTTTTGGGGTAATGAAATGGTTTTGAAAGTAGCTGAAGGTGCGGTTTGCTCAACATTATAAATATTGATACTTTAAGATGGTTTAGTTTATGGTATGTGAATTTCACCTCAGTGTAAAAAAAGATAAAGTAATTGGATGTGATGAGCACTTCAAAATAGTAGGTATACAACAAAGGTCATTTCCCCTGCCCTTTTAATATTTTTAACTAACACAGCAGCAAATGTGTACTTCATAGTTCACAGTATATTGCCCAGTGACAAAAGGATTTAATTTTGTTTGTCTGCATTCTTATAAAGCCAGAGAAATCAAACTCATACTTGGTATTTTTTAAGTACATGGAATATAAAAAATTGATTTACTGACAACAATAATTTGTTAGTGTTGGATCTAAATTTTAATACCAAACAGACAAATGTATGTGGAGGTAACAGGTGAGGGCAAAAAAAAAGTGCTTCATTCAACATTAGGAAATCCATTAACTTACAAGTTAAATAAAAAACCATAGAAACATCTTCCTGGTAATCTCAAGTAAGAGTCACATGAAAGGACGTATGAGAAAAGTGGTCGAGCACATTTGCTCTGGTTTTGGTTTCAAATCTTGACTCAGTTACTTTAGGGAAATCTTGAGCAAATTATTCAATCCCTCTGAACCTCCGTTTTATTATATGGGGGGAATAATAGTAGGTACCTCATCTGTTTATTGTGAGTAGATGAAATAATACATGCAAAAATAAAATATCATTATGATAATAGTTATTACTAGTCACATAAATATAAAAAGCAAATTAAAGGTGCCTATTGTCACACCATCATAATTTGACATTATGCTGGAAATTCTAGACATGAAATTAGAAATAAAACATATAAAAATTAACAACATCACTGCTATCTGAAAAGGCTATGACTACATACCTAGAAACCCCAGAATAATCTGTAGGAAGAAGTATTAGAAATAAGATTATTTAGCCAGAAAATCAATTTATAAAAACTAAGTTTAGAAATTTAGAAAATGAGAAAAGTAACAAAATCACAAAAATAAAAAATATAAACTAGTAAAACAGTGCCTTAAGAAATGTAAAGAATATTGGGTACACTGTACACTATTCAGGTGATGGATATGCTAAAAAACCCCACTTCATACTATACAATTTATACACATAACTTACACCCCCTAAATTTGTGAAACAGGGAAAAAACAGTAACCAAAACTAAAAAATTTACAGAGGTCTAAAAACTGACCTGAATCAGAGATCTTGGATTGGGAACCAAGAAAAAAATCAAAAGAGAAAAATTTTGAGTAATACCATTAGTATTTTGTCTAACGTGCATTAACTCTTTCTAACTCCGCGTTATAAACTATAACTAGTAGTATATTTCTACATCTTCCACAGGCTCTGGGAAAGTGTTGGAACAAATTTTTTAGACCCCATAAACAACAGAGAATGTATACAGCTGTGAACAGTCCAGCCTCGCAACCCTGGACACTTTCTTCACGGGTTTCACAGACCGACTTGCATGTGAGTCATCTCATCCAAAATGTCCTGGAAGGAACTGGAAGGGTTGGGAAAACCTGAAGGAAGCCCACATTTCACAGACACTGAAAGCAGAGCTTTGAGCTTCACCTGGTGCTGAGACTCCTTAAACACACAGAGCACATGGTCTTTCCCCAAATGCTTCAAGCAGATGAAGCCACACAGAGGCGGCAGTGTTCCCCTGGCCTGGTAGGCAGGCCCAGTGTTTTTCTAGCCACATTAAAAGAGGGTGGGGAGAGCAACTGCCCCCCCACTCCTCGTCGTGCAATCCAGGCTCTCCCCAAGTAACACTGGCTGCAATGACACAGGACAAAGTACACTTCTAAATATACTCTTTTATAGTTTTAGCAGCATTTATTCAAAGTGCACTGCCTTTAGATAATTTACCGTGAAATTCACGTTTCAGAAAAAAGGAAAGAAAAGGCACTCTGTGGCCCTAAACAAGCCTGTCCACACACGTTACGTTCCTGAGAAATGGCCCACATTTGCATTGACTTTCTCTTACTTCCTGGAGGGAAAAACCCTGATGACATTGGCCTGAAGAATCCTGCTTAGTGACACAAGAATGTGTCAGTGCTGCTCCCCATTCATTCTTACCACTTCTGACTTTTATTTCTAATTAAACATGATATGGGGTTATTCTGGGAAGCTGAACCCTGCATTCAGTACAACTGTCCATTCTAAAAAATGTAATTTGAGAAAACAACAGAATTTGAAGGGCTGCCATATAAATTTAAACATCAGAATTGCTACAGGAACTATAACTAAATACGTATGGCATCCTTTCCACCAAGTTCTAACAGAGTAGAGTCTATAACTTAAGCCTATTTGAAAACTACGCTATTTCCAGAAACAGAATCACTGTGTTTCAAATAAGATTTCTATTTTTCATGATATCACTTCTTGGTTAGGTGCTGCGTCCTGTAACACTACACGGTGTTTTTAAGAAAAACAAAATAACAGGGGAATTCATGAAAAGCTTGTTTAAACCAGGTCACCGAAAACAGATGCAGTCAGAAACGTATTTCCTGAATACGACTGAGTCTGTGATCGGGCAGTGCGCTGTCCTTTCCTCCTTGACATTTGTATGAGAAAAGACAACACAAAATCCAGGCTTTTCCTTTCAGAAGCTTATAGAGCAATTTGAGTTAATATGCAAGTTTCTAAGTTATAGCATCTACTGTGCCAGATGTGATGTCCCTTTGAATTGAGGACCGACTATTAACACTGAGTGAGCTACCACCCTCTATGTGAGCAGCACTGTGCTGCCGCCCTTCACGGATTCACCCCTCTAGGGGCAGGGATCCAAGAGAAGTCGAAGGCCAGATTCTTCCCTCAAAAAGTGGACAATCTGCAGGTGTCTCAAAAGTCATCCCTAAAGTCACCACATATAGGGAAAGTAGGAAATTATAGCTAAATGTGCTTTATTTATAAAATATTCATTACAGGAGTTTACAAAATATTGACAAAATAGTCTCTAGAGGTTGGCCACCTCTTTGTAAAAAAAAAAGAAAAACCCTGTATTTAGATGACAATGACAGACTAGAAATCATGTTTTTTCAAAATGCAAACCAGTATATTTAATCAAGTATAAACGTTATGCACAGGCTCCAAGTTCAAGAGGGATCCTGTATATAGAGAGACATGAGGATAAGAGTAAAACTGTCAGAAAATGCACCAGTTCCAACAATGCTATTGGAAAATAAATTTGGGAAAGGGCTGGGTTCTTGAGGCAGGAGGTAGGGGAAGGAGGGAACACAGTTCTCATTTCATATTTTAATATAAGACCACCTGAAAATAAACTTGCATCTGATTGAACACTTTTTGTTTATTTAGTCAACAAAACTTCACAGAACTAAAATTTTCAAGACACAAACTGAGAAAGGATGAAAACACATTTGTTGTGTTTTCTCAAAGGACGCTAAATCTGTTTTTGCTTTTCCTGAATCAGACAAGAAACCCAATTAAGGCTCCAGCACCCTTACTCAGTGGTTAGGGCACTGGCCACATACACCACCGCTGGTGGGTTCGAACCCAACTTGGGACTGCTAAACAATGACAACTACAACAACAACAAAAAAAAATAGACGGGCATTGTGGTGGGCACCTATAATCCCAGCTACTTGGGAGGCTGAGGCAAGAGTTGAGCCCAAGAGTTACTGTGAGCTGTGATGCCACAGCACTCTACTGAAAGCGACATAGTGAGACTCCGTCTCAAAAAAAGGAAAAAAAGAAACTAAATTAAGTTTCTTTAATATTTTCTATTATAAAACCATTTAAAAAATTAACAAAAATAAAACTTAGCAGCTTAATACACAGCTCACTTATGCCTAATATTCAACAAAATGATTATGGCACCACTTGGCAATCTTACTACAAAAAGACTCTGGTAACCATCATCCCAGAGGATCCCCTTTGATTCCCACCTCCTGAGCAGCCCCACCTCCTCAGTGAATAAGGCAGATCTGTGTAATCAATAAGATACAGCAGAAATAATAGTCATAAAATGATAGGCTACATCATGAAAGATACGGCAACTTCTGTCTTGTTCCTTCTTAGATCACTTGCTCTGCGTGGAAGCCATCTGCCATGTCGTAACAATACTCAGGTCCTACAGAGAGGTTCACATGATGAGGAACTAAAAATAAAGCAACCACGTGGACTTTCTTGTGTCTGAGGCATCCTGGACGTTGATCTTTCAGCCCCAATCAAGTCTTCAAATAACAGTAGCCCCATACGACATCTTGACCATAATCCCACTGGAGACCTGGAGCCAGAATTACATAACATAGCTAAGCTGCTCCTGGATTTCTGACCCACTAAACCTGTGTGAAATGATAAGTATTCATTGCTTTAAGCTTCTAAGTTTTGAGGTGATTTTTGCACAGGAATTAATAATTCTAAAAGCTTTTACAAGTAAAATTTTAGCTTTTCAGATATTTTATAGCATTCCCTAGAGAACCTAAGATCTCAAAATCACATAATTTTTATTTTTTAGATAAGTATGTGTTTTCTACTTTATTACCCATTATTGCATTTTTTTCTTAGCCTTTTAAAAAGATACAGATTGCTTTAGAAAACCCACTAAGAAGTGAAGTAGTTTGTGCTATTAATAGTTCCTTAAGCAAAACAGAGTACATGTGCTAACAACACATGTTGGGTGACACTTAATATGCCCTCCTTTGTGCCACATAATTACCCCATGCATCATGAAATATTAGCACCTAACATTTCATTCTATTTGTCAGCTGTTTTGAAAGACACATTCCATGTGCCATTGCTATAGTGTTTGTGAACACTATGGAATCACAAAGAATCAAAGAGCTTTCTAGAAGCAGGACTTGTCATAAGCCCACACCAAGAATGTGTCTTATTATTAAACAAAATCAATGAAAGAAATTTTGTTAAGACCCTCAGAAACACAAATCTCTATATGATAACACCTAGCCTATGTTTACATTTTAGGGAATGTATAACATTTCTCTAGTTAAGATAAACAATAATTGATTAATGTAACAGTCCATAAAATAACATTAAAAGAAAGGAACACTTTTACACGGCTGGTGGGACTGCAAACTAATACAACCTTTTTGGAAGGAAGTGTAGAGAAACCTCAAAGAACTCAAGCTAGACCTCCCATTTGATCCTGCAATCCCATTACTGGGCATCTATCCACAAGGGAAAAAAACCTTTTATCATAAAGACACTTGTACTAGGCTGTTTATTGCAGCTCAATTTACAATCACCAAAATGTGGAAACAGCCTAAATCCCCCTCAACCCAAGAATGGATTGGCAAGCTGTGGTATATGTATACCATGGAATACTATTCAGCCATTTTTAAAAATGGAGATTTTGCAGCATTTGTATTAACCTGGATGGAAGTGGAACACATTATTCTTAGTGAAGTATCACAAGAATGGAGAAGCATGAATCCCATGTATTCAACTTTGATATGAGGACAAGACAATTAATGACACAGTGGGGAGTGAGGGAAGGGGGAGCAGAGAAAGAGAGGAGGAGGAGGGGGGGTGAGGGAAAGGAAAAAGAAAAGAAAATAGAGACTAATCCTCACATAGGTTGGATTTAATTTTGACCAAAGTACATTATTTGAACAATAATTTTTCATTCAACTTGTTAATATGTTGTTTAGGATACTGCATCCTCATTTATAAGTGAAATATGTTTCTAATTTCCCTTTATAACACATTTTTTTCCAATTTTATAAAAATAAATAAATAAATAAAGTAACATCAATAATCAGCCTTCTGTTATCTCTTCTCCATACTAAGTTCCATCTCCTCCAAACTTTTCTCATACGGATCTAGAAGAAGAAATGATAAATTTTCAGACAGATCCATAAGAATATTCTCTCAAGCCTCCTAATCCCATGTGTGATTTAATAACATAAATAAATACTTCAATAATAAAATTCAGAACCCCAAGAGTAAGCATATTTTTATTTACAATATTTGACAAATATTTATTTATAGAGTGGCTGCTAAGTCCAAGGAATTACATGAGGTGATTTGAAGGACAAAAAAGCAAAAGATAAATAATCTTGCCTCTAAGATGTTTATGCTCTTACAAAAAAAATTTGGCATTCGTTTGATCTGCTCTACTAAAAACAGAAAGAAAAATAAGACTTGATTCTGATCACTTGGGTAGTCACAGCCTAAAAGAACATATATACTGATGTGTAGATAAATAATAATACATATCATAAGAGAGGCACAAAGTAAATTTGTACCAAGGAGTTGGGGCAAGAAGGGGGAAGATGAGATTTCGAATAGAAGGCAGCACTTCTGTAAAATAGTTCTTAAAAGAACTGACAGTGTATCAAATAATTGAATAATTTTCAGTTCACAAAGCATACTGATGAAGTTTTCTCTTTGTATATCATTCATACCACTCATACTGGAATACATGGTCTCCCCAAGACACTGGACCCTCTCTCTTAACTCAGAGTCTTTGTTTATGCTTGTCTCTCACTAGGAAATTTACTCCCCAAATACTCTTGTGGGTGGTTCCCCAGGTTACACAGAAAGATGTTTTTATTATTATTATTATTATTATTATTATTATTATTATTATTAAATCATAGCTGTGTACAATAATGCACTCATAGGGTACAATGTGCTGGTTCCATATACAGTCTGAAATATTTTCACCAAACTGGTTAACTTAGCTTTCATGGCATTTTCTTAGTTATTGTGTTCAAACCCTTATAGTAAACTTCACCTGTACCTTTCTAAGATGCACTCTAGGGGTGGACCCACCCATCACCCTCCCTCCACCTTTCCTCCCCCTCTCTTCCCCTCCCTTGCCCCCTTCCCCATATTCTTGTACTGAGATTGGGTTATAGCCTTTGTATGAAAGCCATAACTTAGTTTCATATTAGGGCTGAGTACATTGGGTACTTTTTCTTCCATTCTTGGGATACCTTGCTAAGAAGAATATTTTCCAGCTCCATCCATGTAGACATGAAAGAGATATAGCCTCCATCTTTCTTTATGGCTGCATAATATTCCATGGTATACAAATACTACAATTTATTAATCCAATCATGAGTCGACGGGCACTTGGGTTTTTTCCATGACTTAGCAATTACAAATTGGGCTGCAATATACATTCTGGTACAAATATCTTTGTTACAATGTGATTTTTGGTCTTCTGGATATATACCTAGTAGAGGAATTATAGGATCAAATAGCAGGTTTATTTTTAGGTCTCTAAGTATTCTCCAAACATCTTTTCAAAAGGACCATATTAGTTTGCATTCCCACCAGCAGTGTAGAAGTGTTCCCTTTTCTCCACAACCACGCCAACATCTCTGGTTTTGGGATTTTGTGATGTGGGCTAGTCTTACTGGAGTTAGGTGATATCTCAAAGTAGTTTTGATTTGTATTTCTCTGATGGTTAAGGATGATGAGCATTTTTTCATGTGTCTGTAGATCGTGTGCCTGTCTTCTTCAGAGAAGTTTCTCTTCAAGTCCCTTGCCCAGCCTAAGATGGGACTACTGGGACCTGATGAAACTAAAAAGCTTCTGCACAGCCAAGAACACAGTAAGTAGAGCAAGCAGACAGCCCTCTAGAATAGGAGAAGATATTTGCAGGATATGTCTTCGACAAAAGTTTAATAACCAGAATCCACAGTGAACTCAAACGTATTAGCAAGAAGATGTTTTGTTTTGTTTGATGGAGGGTGTCTTACTTTTTTTAACGGAAAGCTTCAAAAGCGTCCAGATCTATTTCACTTCTAAAATGGATTCCTTTAAAGCAGTTGGCAACCTCTTTTTCACAGTCCGTACTGTGGCTACACAGTGTGGCTTACAAAATTGTTTGGAGTTTGAAACCCGTCTCTCTCACCAGACCATAAGGATGGGGACTGCACCCCAGCACCTGGCAAACATTAGCTGCTCAAAGATGCTTGACGGGTGGATTAACACAGGGCAGCATTTTATTCTTTGCATCCCCAAGGATGCCAACTACTTTAAAGGAGTCCATTTAAGAAGCTGAATCTAGACACCCTTAGCTTTGGGAGTATCTGTTGGAATTGGCTGCAGAGACAGCTTGCCATTAACAAAAGAAAATTTGACTTTGTGTCTTCCTCACTGCTACATCAGGACTTTTGACCCAAGATTGTTTTGTCCCAATCAAAGTGTTCACCCATTTTACTTGCAAGACATTGCCGTAAGTAATATGTGGTTGTTTCCAAAGAACTCAACTTAAGTAATATGTGGTTGTTTCCAAAGAAGTCAACTCACCCCCAAAGGCTAGATGCTTGACAAAAGATAAGTAAAAGAACATGCCATGGGCCACGAGCGCTAACAACCATTGCACTCACTCTATGCCAGCCGTTCCAGCCACTGACGAGCATGTTACAAACATTATTCTATTTAGTGCTCACAAAAAACCCATGTAGTAGTTGTTATTCCAACTTTATAGATTTAAAAAAAATTGACACGAAGAGAGAAAGTTAAGAGTCTGAAGATGTGCAGCTTCCACAGTGGACTGCTAAAAGGAGTGATTTGGTAACAAAGTTCCTTATTAATGACCACGGATGAACTGGCAGGTGTTGGTAGTGTTGGATAATGTTTCTCAGTGTCTTTGTATTTCTTAGGAATTCACAGTCTTACTTCATTATCCTCTGATGGTCCCTTGGCAAAGTATCTGGGGCCCCTTCCTGCTTCTGAGTCATGCTGAACAAGCCTTGGGAGGAGTGTTAGGAAAATAAAAATCTGGAGCAGGGAAAGCATGTGCCTTCATTACAGATACGGCAGAAAGTTCAAGGGAAAGAGAGATTACCTCGGATTGACAGTAAGGGAGTTCTGGGGAAAAAAAAGGTTAAGCCTGCGTGGCTGTTAATACCCTATCAATTCAAGACATGATGACTCATACTCATTGTGTGGTAGCAAAGTAGCAATACAGAAATGAAAACACAACGTTTGAGTTTAAAATGGCTACAGATAGCTTAAAATGCAGACTGTTAAAGTAGGAATAGAAAAAGTCATGAGAAACTACCCAGCTTAAAATGCAGAATGTTAAAGTAGGAATAGAAAAATTCATGAGAAACTACCCATTTTGTTGTTAGGATGTTACGTTCTTTGTATGCCTCTTCTCGATCATTTGATTTCTCTAGTCAGAAAAATATATTTATCAATTTATATATAATCATAAATGTTTATCTTTATGGTATATAAATAAAGGGTGGCATTTGGCCATGATTCTTGCTGTTCCAGTCTTTATGTCAAAACCCCCGGACCTACTCCACTGGACGAGCTGGCAGGCCAGGCAGGTGCTGCTGGTGTCACGCATGCCACACTGTCACTCACGGAGTTCCTCAACCCATTCACAGGGTAATGGAATCAGACACTTAGTGTGAATTATTTAAGGAACAAGTTAATAAATGGAAGAGTATCATCTCCAGAGTAACCTTAGGAGATTATAGTCAACTATTAAAATCTAACATCATTCCCCATAGATTAGAAAACAAAATTTTTCAATGACTCAAGGACCTGACTTACCCATATTTCTAGAAGTGCTATTATCTAAACTAACTTAAATTTTGTCTATCTGGATATTCCAATGGTATGTTTTCTTTCTACTGTATGAGACTAAATAAGAAGGAGAAAGATTATTCATCCCTGAGCTGCTAACGCTGGCAGCAATTCTGTTAGTTCCAACTTCCATTTTCTTAAAGCTATGTTTAATAACGTCTTAGTAAAGGGGATTTCTAAAAAGCATCTATAGAAACAATTATCTCAGGCAAGGTTTAACTGCAAGAAGACACTGCTTTAAATAAACACTCTTCTAATTGGGAACAAATATATGAAAGGAAGTTTACTTTGGACCTGACTTGATGGACAGTAAGAACCTCAAAATGTTTTCTACAAGTGGTTATTTATTCTTGTGACTTGCTGTTATAAGGTGTGAAGTAAGCTGCCAGTGTACAAATAAGTTAAAAAGGCAGACATTAAAAATAACAAACGTGGATAAACTGATAACAGAATGTCTTGTAAGTATTTTATTATCAACAACTCTCTATGAAATATAACCACATTTTACAAAAATGAAAGCCTGGGAGCAAAAATAAGTCCTACCACAGAACCTCAGAAAGATTTAGGGATTGTAGGCACCAAACTCCAAAAGTGAGGTTTCAAGTGGGACTGGAAACAGCCCCCCAGGCCCTCCTGTACATATCCAACTAATGTCTTCCCCACATCTGAGGAACATAATATGCTAGCAGAATGAACACAAAGAAAGAAGCTAAAATGGAGAAAATTCTCTCAGAAAAAAAAAGGGGAGAGAATGAGAGGGAAAATAAGAGAGAGAGAGAAAATTCAGAGAGTCAGTCCTGACCCCTAGTACCCAAATAATGGGAGTTCCAGAAAGAGAGAAGAAATATATTTTAAAAGAAAAATTTTAAAGAAAATTACTCAGAGCTGGAGGATGTGAGTTATCAGAAGGGAAGGACCTCGGAGGGCCTACGACAAAGGAATAGAAAAGGAGCTGCCTCAAGGCCTGTCCTTGGGAAACTTCAGAAAACTTGGGGTTAAAAATGGTTTTTAAGAGAAGAGAGAGAAAGTCACTAAAAGAGGAACAGAAATGAGAAGGTGACTGGATTCCTCCTCTACAACCACAAATACTTGAAGTTAGAACAATCCTCTCACTAAAATGATTTCCAATTAGACTTCTACTACCAGCCAAGTGATTATGTTCAGGGAAGGTGCAATAATAAAATTTTCCGATGGGTAAGATCTAAAAAACACCAAAATGTACTCCCCATGTCCCCTTCCTTAGGACTTAGTACGTCAAAAAAGGGGAAGATGTGAGACCCAGTTGACAGGCGGACGAAGGCAAAGGCCAGGGCTGCAGCTGAGCAGGGCACCAGGGAGCCGGTAACCCTGCATCCCCCAGGAGCTCAGAGGGCTCCCCAAGGAATGCCTCGACCAGAACAGAAGAGATCACCTCTTGCATCTGAATATATTAAGAAGACACTTACACTTGCAGAAAGAGTTCAGGCAAAAGTTAGTGCTGTATACATAAAAAATTGAGTGATTAGGTTTAAAACCCCCTTGCAATCATTAACTCTAGGAAAAAGCAGTTACTTGAGAAAGAAAATGTTACTGTGATATCTACCTGAATATAATATTGCAAATATCAAAACTTACGATTAACTGTATTAGGAAGACAGGAAAGGAAACTGTATTACCATGGGGTAGGAGTGGGTGGTAGCAAAAGCAAAGAAATCAATAGATGCCATCTAAGATGGGGAAAATCAGGAATTAGCAGCATTAAAATACGATTTAGAAATAGAAAGACATATATATAAATGAAATAGCTAAAAGGCTGGAAAGTGGTTGTCCATGGAGAGTACGAATAAGAGGTGTGGAGAGATTTGGCAAGAAACTGTGATTCTAAGCTGAGTAGCACTGTATGACTCTCTACGCAATGTTTATGCATTACTTTGCCCAAAATACAAAAGTTAAAGTATAACGAAAGTTAACAATAAATAATAACAAAAATTAAATCTATCTTCTCTTATATCTTCAATATCTCTCTCTCCTAAGTCTTTCCCCGCAGCATATAAGCATTCATTTAAAAGAAATCCTTATACCACCTTTTCAGCTATAGTCCAATTTCTTTTCTTTCTATCAAAGGTGGTTTTATTGTAAATTTTTCTCTAATGGGGTCCTCACCATCCTTCCTCAAGCTGCTGTAGTGGATTAAGCTGAACCAAATGAACTTGCTGACTTGATTGCTTCTTACCCATAAAAACAGCAACTTCACATGGTCCAACCTTCATGGCTCACTGTCATAACCACCAGCAAACTCTGAGCCCATCACCCATGGGTGTTTCCTGCTGCCTGGTTCACACGTGCCCTGCTCTCCAGCCGCGCTGCCTCTGCCTGAATTCAGACGTTCTTCGTTTCTGTCTGGACTAAGGCTTTAGCTCCTAACTCACTTTCTGTAAGTCCATGCTGGCGTTGCCTCCAGAATGATCTTTATAAAACAGTAATTGTATGATGTCACTCTGCTGCTTCAAGTGCTTTGGTGGCAGCCCAGTGTCATCAGAATCAAACCTAAATTTCTTACCACTCAGCCTTAAAAGAGAATGAAACGATGTTCCTTGCAGCAGCTTGGAAGGAGCTGGAGACCATTATCCGAACTGGAGTATCCGAGGAATGGAAAAACGAACACCTCATGTGCTCTCTAACAACTGGGAGCTAATTGCTGGGCACACATGGGCACAAAGGAATGGAAAGGTCGTTGGAAACCAAGAAGAGGGGAGAGTGAGAAGGGCAAGGCTTAAAAACTTACCTATTGGTACAAGTAACACTGTTCTGGTGACAGGTGCAGCAAAAGCCCTGACTTAAACACTATACAAAGGTATCTACATAACAAAAACACTAGTATCTCTTTAATATTTTGAAAGTAAAAAAAAAAAACAAAAACTAAACTTCTTTCCAGGGCCACATGTTGACTACTTTCTACCTTTCCAGCTAAATTTCCTGCCAGATACCGCAGCCCACCTGTTTTATCCCAACCATGCCCTCTATGTCTTTTTCTTTCTGTTGTCATTTTAGAGATGGGATCTCACTCTGTCACTGCAACCTCGAACCCCTGACCTCCAGCAATCCTCCCACCTCAGCCTCACAACCCCACCCCACTGAGACCGGTACCCTCTGTACCTGAGTTATACTCAACAACTCGCATGCAGAAATGTTCCTTTTATTTTATACATATTAAAATGTATATGTGGGAGATTACATATCCCTAATATTTGGCACCTTAAAGGTACTTGATAAATGTTTATGAAAGGAAAATTCAGTATTGTCATACATGAGCAAAAAATGAATCATGGATTCAAAAGTAAATACAATATATACATTCCCTTTCTTCTAAGAACCAAGTGAAAATTTAAAAGGCTGACTACTGGGTGGCGCCTGTGGCTCAAAGGAGTAGGGCGCTGGCCCCATATGCTGGAGGTGGCGGGTTCGAACCCAGCCCTGGCCAAAAACTGCAAATAAAATAAAATAAAATAAAAAGGCTGACTATGTGTATAGACTGACAGAATGAGAAGGAGCAAAGAGAAGGAATGAAAGAAAGAAAATAAAAAGAGGAGCAGGGAAGGAAGGGGGAGGGGTATGGGAAAAACAGCTCAATTTCACCATGTAACAACTAGGGGAAGAAAATTCAACAACATTACAATTACTCTGTGTGCAGGAAATTGTTCCCTGTTTTCTAAAACAGTACTAAAACTTATAGTTGGCCTCAAAGAATGTATATATGTAAGTATTATTACTTCTGTTTGTTTTCTGATGAAAAGCTGTTCATTAAGTTTTAAAAGCTGTCCAACCAGTTCTCAAGCTAGTGCCCCGTCCAACAAAGTTTAATTAGGTTTGGGAGTTTTGTTTAAACTGACAGCTGTGGTTCAAAAAGCCCTCAAGGTCAGCATTATAGTTTGCATCTTAAATAATCAGATTGCCCAAAGGTATTCTGTGTTTCCATAGCTGTTATTTTTTTTTTTCTGATTTGCAAGGGATCTAATTAATAGCTCCATGCTAAGAATACGACTTTTTCAAGTGCAGAATATTTTTACAGTATCTGTAAATCAATTTTTAAGAAGCCGTTATTCCTCACCTGTTCACTGTGGAGACATGGAGCAATCTCGGGGACCTGCAGAGACAGGAAGCAGGATGTACACAAAAAGGGCTTAGAGCCCTCAAAAAAAAAAGATGCCAGCAAAGGCCGGTGCAGAGGAGGCTCACACGCTTTCCCATAGGAAAGCTTTGAGGGTTGCCTCAGAGGCTATTTACTCTAACTTTGCAAACAATATTACCAAGCTTATTTATTTAGTTTCTAAGCCTCTGGCAGAACAGAAATAAGATATTAGGAAGAGGGCTGTGGGAGAGGAGCTACTTGCAGCATAGGGAGTCACTAACTGCGAGGCAGAGACAATTGTCAGCCTAAGGGGAAGGAGGAAGCAAAAATCATAACGAGAAACAAAAGAGCTCAAAGCACAGCTGAACACAGAGTGAGGGTCAAACACTTTATTCACCCAGTAAGATCTTGACCTTAGGAGCATCACCATATTATACCATAACATAAAAAATCAACATTCAAAATGGTGCCCTTTGTCCTCAAGAAAAGGACCAACTTCGCACCTCCACTGGGGCATACCCACGCTAGGTAATGGAGCAGCAAAGAGGAATAAGTCACATCTGTTTTCACAAAGTAGAAAGAGGATAGAAGATTTTTAGAAAATGCTTCTGTTGAAAGAGTAACATTAAAGAAGGCATATTTGCTCTTCAAGGACTGAAACCTGGTTGTCAAGAAAACACAGTATTGGCCAGGGCCTGGTAATTCACTCTTATAATCCTAGCACTTGGGAAGGCCGAGGCAGGTGGATTGCTTGAGCTCGGGGTTCAAGACCCACCTGAGCAAGAGCAAGATCCCATCTTTATTAAAAATAGAAAAACTAGCCAGGCATTGTGGCAAGTACCTGTAGTCCCAGCTACTCAGGAGGCTAAGGCAGGAGAATCACTTGAGCCCAAGAGTTTGAGGTTTCTGTAAGCTGTGACGCCACAGCATTCTACCCACAGCAAAAAAGTGAGACTCTGTCTCAAAAAACAATCGACTGTGGCTCAGCGAGTAGGGCGCCGGCCCCATATACTGAAGGCTGCAGGTTCAAACCCGGCCCCGGCCGAACTGCATCAAAAATTAGCCGGGCGCTGTGGTGGGCGCCTGTAGTCCCAGCTACTCGGGAGGCTGAGGCAAGAGAATTGCCTAAGTCCAAGAGTTGGAGGTTGCTGTGAGCTGTGACCCCACAGCACTCTACCAAGGGCGATAGAGTGAGACTGTCTCTACAAAAAAAAAAAAAAAAAAATGAAATAAAATGTAGTATCTAAAATGATTCGTTTGCTTAGGGACCCTCATGAGATCAGTTACAATGTATTTAAAAATCTAGCTAGACTATCCATTGGGTTATAGAACCCAACTCCACAAAGTTGTCAAACAACTGCTCAACAATAAATAACATCAAAGAATAAGAGAGGAGAAGTTAGGGTATCTGAGATCTGGGGTCTCCACTCCACCAACTACTTGTGGCCCTGGCAAATCAGTTTACTTCTCCGAGATTCTCTGTCCTCATCTGTGAAATGAAGAAGCGAAGGAGACAGCTGTGAAGTATCCATTGGTATCTCCTTCAGCCCATGTCCTCAGTATTCTCTCCTCTTACTCACATCGGCTTTTGCGTGGCCACAGCCTCAGGTGAAAGGTGCTACGGCAGAACACAAAGTAACAAGCTAAGGGTCTCTTTCTGGCTCTCAGGTTTCCAAAGCCTAGGAAATGGGTAGAATAAAGGGATACGGGTGATTCGGGAGAAAACAAGATGAAGATGAGTAATAGTTCCTTCCTCTGCAGCTAGAGGAAAGTTGGCAGGGAGGTGATGAAAGCCTAGGCACTGGTGGGTTCCTGGGTGGGGGCCTTGCACTCTGCTCGCCAGCACTAAGCTCGGAGAAAACCGGAGGGAGATGATGTGTTTGTGGGAATGGAGAGCGCAGAGGACCTGGGACCTTTTCCCACGGAGAATCCAAGAAGCAGCGAGATCCCTGAGGAGAAACGGCCATGTGGAGTGTCAAGGTAGAGGAGCATGACATAATCTCCCAGGTGACCTGTCCTTGAGAAAAGCAAAATGACTGCGGTGCACCCAAGAGCAGCAGGTATGAATGAGATCCCTCGGGAAATCAAAGGAGCCTTAGAGACCAGGACGGGGACCACTTAGAAGGGGCCTGTGTGAACTGAGGGTGTGGGGAGACCTAAGACGACCATCGGATGGAAGTAAGGATGGCTCAACAGAGGTGCCAGCATGGCATATGATCTTAAGGAACTCTGTATATCCCTGGGATGGAGGGGGATCCCCAAATTGCCCGAGACCAAGATCCTGTGGCCCTGAGGGAATGGGAGCTCCAAATAAAGCCTAAATTGAGCTCTAGAGAAATAAATGCAGTTCCGGCACATCTGGGTTTACAGACTGACTTGCAAGCTTACCACGAGCTGAGACAGACGCCACAGCTAGGAAATCCAAAGGCCAAGCCACAGAAGAAGAAGAAGTACTCTATTTATAACATAAATGGCACTAAATATGGGGAAATGTGGACTAAAAAAAATAGATACCTAGAAATACGTGAATGACAAAATTGACCTGAGGGGAAAAAGAAAATACAAAGCCTAAATAAATAAATAATCATTAAAGAAACTGAGATAATTTTTTTAAATCTCTTTTTACCCAAGACTCCAGGCCGGACAACATTACAGGTGAAAATTACCAAATTTTAAAGCAATAAATAATCTCTCCCTTATACAAACTGTTTTTGAAGAATAGAAAAAGAAAGCAAGCATCCAGCTCATGAGGCTAGTACAACTTTAATATTAAATATGGACAAAGTATAAGAAAAAAGCTACACTCTAATCTCACCATGAAGACAATGCAAAAAATAACCCAATAGACTCATCAGTGAATATAAACAAACGGTAACCATTATGGGAAAGATGCAAGGATAGTTCAGATCAACTAATATATCACAGGAACAGGTGAAAGAGAGAAAGTATTCAAAAAAAGTTCTAGCAAGCTGAGAAAGAACCAAACCTAATAAATCATAGCAATCCAAAAGTTATCCTTGGCTGGGTGCGGTGGCTCATGCCTGCGATCCCTCCCAGCTACTTGGGAGGCTGAGGCAAGAGAATCACTTGAACCCAAGAGTTTGAGGTTGCTGTGAGCTGTGACACCACCGCACTCTGCCAAGGGCGACAAAGTGAGACTCTGTCTCAAAAAAAAAGTTATCCTAAACATCATACTTAGTAGTCAAACTCTAGCACCTTTGTTTTAAAGTCCAGAATAAAAGAATGCCCACTATCACTACTTTTTTAAAACACCAATTTTATTAAACAAGAAATTCTAAAGGTCCCATATATTAAAACTAATATAGTGATAAATAATTAGAAGATGTAAATAAAAAAATGCATTCTATTTACAAGAGCAATAAAATCTGTAGGAAGGGTGTGTGTAGTTAAATGTTACAGTTTTTTTTTTTTTGTTTTTTGTTTTTGTTGTTTTGAGACAGAGCCTCAAGCTGTCACCCTGGATAGAGTGCTGTGGCATCACAGCTCACAGCAACCTCCAGTTTCTGGGCTCAAGCGAGTCTCTTGCCTCTGCCTCCCAAGTCGCTGGGACTACAGGCGCCCGCC
>CAUYRH010092263.1:0-41225 GCA_963574655.1 Perodicticus potto | reverse complement strand
TGAAAATCTGAAGGAAATTGACCAATATTTGGAAGCACGCCACCTTCCTAGACTTAGCCAGAATGAAGTGGAAATGTTGAACAGGCTGATATCAAGTTCTGAAATAGCATCAACCATACAAAATCTCCCTAAAAAGAAAAGCATGGACCAGATGGCTTCACAACAGAATTCTACCAAACCTTTAAAGAAGAACTAGTACCTATATTATTAAACCTCTTCCAAAATATAGAAAAAGAAGGAATACTACCCAACACATTTCTATGAATCAAGCATCACCTTGATCCCTAAACCAGGGAAAGACCCAACAAAAAAAGAAAATTATAGACTAATATCACTAATGAATATTGAAACAAAAATATTCAACAAAATACTAACAAACAGAATCCAACAACACATCAAACAAATTATACACCATGACCAAGTGGGCTTTATCCCAGGGTCTCAAGGCTGGTTCAATATATGTAAATCTATAAATGTATTTCAGCACATAAACATATTAAAAAATAAAGACCATATGGTTCTCTCAATTGATGCAGAAAAAGCTTTTCACAATATCCAGCATCCCTTCATGATCAGAACACTTAAGAAAATTGGTATAGAAGGGACATTTCTTAAACTAATAAAGGCCATTTACAGCAAACCCACAGCCAATATCATATTGAATGGAGTTAAATTGAAATCATTTCCACTTAGATCAGGAACCAGGCAATGTTGCCCATTATCTGCTCTCCTCTTTAACATTGTAATGGAAGTTTTATCTATTGCAATTAGGGAAAAATCTATTTTCTAAAGATAACTGAGAAAATACAGTCTTGAATAATTGTAGATAAGAAAAGTCATAGAGTCTTTCTCAATACATTTATTTAAATTCATCTAATAGATTTTATTGATATTCCCATAGTAAATTCAAGGATATGAGAAAGAAAAATACTAGTTATTCTTTAATGAAAGGTTATAACTTTGAGTTTTTCTCCTTGTCTTGTCAAAAGGGCATCTAAGCAGGTTTTGTTTCTACCTAACATTCTTAATATTTATAAGATAGAAAGCTCAAAGGATTTTATGAGTTGAAACTTTAGATATTTAATTTTAGATTCCAGTTAACTCAGGGAATAGGAGTCTTTAATTTTCAAGATAGTAAAGTGACTATGTAAGATAATACCGTTCTTCTCCATTTAAACTGCAAATGATTTATTCATATTTAGAGAAATTATTCACAAAAAGTGAAATGTAAAAACAGTAAAATATATTTTATGGTAAGTAAACTCTAATAGGTAAACATTTAAAAGAAAATAATCACAAAATTATTTTCATTGTTTAATCATATATAAATATAATTAAGAAAACATAACAGTATAAGAGGAAGTGCAAGAAATTTTTAACAGCCCTGAGTTTCATAAATTGTGAAAACATGGCTGAAAATTAATATGCCTAATATTAAAAGAAAACAATTACCAGTACCTTAGCTTCTAGGTTCAGAAATCAAGGGTATATAACTGGGGGAAGGTATGAGTCTGATAAAAGTGTATAAGAAAACAATACCCATAAAGAGTAAGTTAAATTGGATCTTTTATAGTGAGGAACCTTTTTAATTTAATTAAGTCCCATTTATTTATTTTTGTTACTGTAATTGCCTTTGGGGTCTTAGTCATAAATTCTTTGCTAGGTCAAGGTCTAAAAGAGTTTTTCCTAGATTTTCTTTGAATGGAATTTTTATGATTTCAAGACATGCATTTAGGTCGTTCATTCATCTTAAACTTATTTTGTACACAGTGAGAGATAGGGATCCTGTTTTATCATATTTTTTATGTGACTGCCAATTTTTTTATCACCCTTTATAGAATAGGTTTTCTTCTTTCCCAGTGTATATTGTCATTTGCTTTGTTGAAGATCAGTTGCTTGTAGGTACATGGTTTTATACCTGGATTCTCTGTTCCATTGGTCTGTCTCTAGTTTTATGCTAGCACAATGCTATTTTGATGTCTATAACTGTTTAGTATAATTTGATATCTGTTAATGTGATGCTTCCAAACTTTTTTCTTTTTCTTCAGATTTGTTTAGCCATTCAGGCTACTTTTGATTTCAAATGAAGCATAGAATTGTTTCTTTTATAAATTTGTGAAGTATGATGTTGGTATTTTGATGCAGATTGTGTTGAATCATAAATCACTCAGAGAAATATGGACATTTCAACAATGTTGATTTTGACAGTCAATGTGCATAAGGTATTTTTAATTTGTTTGTGTTACCTGCAATTTCTTTCATCAATGTTTCTCCTTTAGAAATTTTTTACCTCATTGATTAATTATATTAAGTGTTTTATTTTCTTTTTAGCTATTTTGAATGGTATTCAATCTTTGATTTGATTCTCGATTTGACTGTTATTGAGATATAGAAATGTTATTGATTTGTATACATTGATTTTGTAACCTGAGACTTTGCTGGATTTATTTATCAAATATAAAATTCTCTGACAGAATTTTGGGGTTTTCTAGACACCATATCATCACTGAAAAGCAATAGTTTGACCTCCGTTTCTCTGATTTGGATATAATTTATTTTTTTTTTCTTACCCAATTTCTCTGGCTGAGACTTCCACCTTTATATTGAATAGAAATGGTGGCAGTGGGCATATTTGTCTTGTTCTAGTTCTTATGAATAATCCTTTCAATGTTTCCCCCTTGAGTATGATATTTGCTGTAGGTTTCTTGCATATGGCTTTTATAATTTCAAGGTATGTTCCTTCTATGTCTAGTTTTTTGCAACAGCATAAACAGACAACCTATGGAGTGAAAGAAAATACTTGCAAACTATATATCTGATCAAGGGCTAATATTCAGAATCTACAAAGAACTCAAGAAGATCAGCAAGAAAAACCAAAAGCACCACAAAAAGTGAGCAAAAGATGTTTTTCAAGAGAAGATAGACAATTGGCCAATAAACCCATAAAAAAATGTTCACTGCCACTAAACATCAGAGAAATTCAAATTTAAATTAATGAGATATTCCTTTATCCCTGTCAATATGACCTTCATTAAAAAATTAAAATATAGTGGATGGATGCTGGTGAGTAGACAGAGAAAAAGGAATGTTTGTTCACTGTCAGTGAGACTGCAAATTAGTATGTTTATGAGAATTAGTGTGGAGATTCCTCAAATAAATAGATGTAGACTTACCACTTGACCCAGCAATCTTACTATTGAGTATCTACCCGAAGGAGAAGAAGTAGCTTTGTGAAAAAGATATATGCTCTCAATGATTATAACACCACAAGTCATAAGTGCAATGAAGTGGGATAAATCTAAGTGCCCATCATTTATGAGTATATTAAGAAAATGTGAGCCACCTCAGGAATGGGAAAACAAATACCACATATTCTCTCTAATGATTGACAGTTAATGGATGGGCACACATGGGCACAGCAAAATATAAAGGTCATAAAAAATCAAGATAGTGAGAGAGGAGAAAAGGGGCAAAAACTTACCTATCAAGTACACTGACTACTATTCAGGTAATGGGCACATTAAAGCCCTGACCTGGGCATTTAAATAGCTGGGTCAAAGCTGAGATTAAGAAGGAGATTACTAGATTTCTGGAACAAGAAAATAATGAAACCATACACTGTAAAACCTATGGGATACTGAAAAAGCAGTCCTCACAAGGAAATTTATAGCATGAGAAGCCTTCATAAAGCAAACAGAAAGAGAGCAATTCAGCAAGCTAATGGGCCATCTCTAGCAACTGGAAAAGGAAAAAAAGTCTAATACCTAACCTAGAAGAATAAAGGAAATAACCAAAATAAGACCAGAATTAAGTGAAATTAAAAATAAAGGAATTATTTGGAATATCAGCAAAACAAAAAATTGGTTCTTTGATAAGATTAATAAATTTAAGAAACCCTTGGCTAGACTAACCAGAAACAGAAAAATAAGATTAATCATTTCAATCAGAAATAATAAAGAAGAAATAACAGATTCCACAGAAATAAAAAAGATTCTTAATGATTACCACAAAAACCTCTATTCCCAGAAATTTGAAAATGTAGTGAAATAGACCACTATCTGGCTGGTTTACCTTCCTAAACTTAATCATGAAGAATTATAAATTTTGACTAAACCAGTATTGAGCACTAAAATAGCATCAATTATGCAAAATCTCCCCCAAAAGAAAAGCCCAGGACCAGATGGTTTCACACCAGAACTCTAAAAACTTCCAAAGAGGAACTGGTTCCTATAGTGCATAATCCATTCCAAAATATGGAGAAGGTCCTCCCCACCACCTTCTATGAAGCAAATATCACCCTGTTCCCCAAACTAGGAAAAGACCCAACAGAAAAATAAAACAATAGAACAATATTATTAACAAACATCAATGTAAAAACATTCAATAAGATATTAGCAAGCAGAATATAATGACATTAAAAAGTTATACACCATGATCAAGTGGGTTTCATCCCAGACATGCAAGGTTGTTTAACCTATGTAAATCTATAAACATAATTCGCCACATAAATAGAATAATAAAAACATATGCTTGTCCCAGGTGATGCAGAAAAGGCTATTGATAATATCCAGCATTATTTCATAACAAAAGCACTCAAAAGAATAGGTTTAAATAGGACATTTCCTAAATTGATAGAGGTCGTCTACCATAAACCCATAGCCAATATCATATTGAATGGAGTAAAACTAAAAGCATTTTAATCCATATCTGTAACTAGACAAGGAAGCCCACTGTTTCCACTGCTATGCAACATACTTCTGGAAGTTCTAGACATTCCAATCAGACAAGAAAAGGGGACCAAAAGTAACTAAGTAGGGATAGAGGGGGTCAAACTCTCTCTCTTTGCAGATGACATTTTCCCTGGGAAAATCCCAGGGACTCAACTATAAACCTCTTAGAAGTGACAGAGAAATACAGCAGCATATCAAGATACAAAATCAATACCCACAAATCAGTAGTCTTTGTATATGTCAATAATAGTCAATCTGAGTATAAAATCAAAGACTCTATTGCTTTTACAGTAGTGCCAAAGAAGATGAAATACCTGGAAATACATCTAACAAAGAATGGGAAAAATCTCTATAAAGAGAACTATGAAACCCTGATGAAGGAAATAGCAGAAGATGTTAACAAATGAAAGAACACACTATGCTCATGGGGAGAATCAACATTGTTAAAATGTCTGTATGACCCAATGAAATCTGTAGACTTAATGCAATCCCCATCAAAGCACCAATGTCATACTTAAAGAACTTGAAAAAACAAAACAGAAAAACAGAAACAGAAAAACAGAACAGAAACAGAAAAACCCTTGAATAGCAAATACAATTCTTATAAACAAAAACAAATCTGGAAGCTTTGCATTATCAGACTTCAGATTATACTACGAAGTTCATAGTGGTCAAAACAGCATGCTTCTGGGCACTAAAATAGAGATGTAGATCTTTGGAATGTAATAGAAAGTCTAGAGATGAGCCCAGTCTCATATCATCATTTGTTATTTAATAAGCTCTAACAAAAGAATGCACTGAGGAAAAGAATCCTTATTTAACAAATGGTGCTGGGAGAACTCGTTAGCCACATGTAGAAGACCGAAACTGGACCCACATCTCTCACCATTGACAAAAATTGATTCTTGGTGGATAAAAGAATTAAATTTAAGATATGAAACAATTAAAATTCTAGAAGAGAGTGTGGGGAAAATGCTCAAAGATTTTGGCTTGGAAAAAAATTTTATGTAGAAGGCTACCACTGGAAATTGCAACAACTTCAAAAATAAATAACTGTGATTTCATCAAGCTAAAAAGCTTATGCACATCTAAGGGTACCACAAACAAAACAAACAGACAACGTTCAGAATGGGAAATTTTTGCATGTTATGAATCTGACAAAAGCCTGATAAGTAGAAGCCAGATAACTCAATTTGAACAATAAGAAAAGAGTGAAACAACACCATATAAGTGGGCAAGTGACTTGATCAGAAATTTCTCTGAAGATGACAGATGAATGGATAAACACATGAAAATCGCTCATTTTCTTTAATTGGCAAATCAGTAAGTGAACTCACCCTAATGCAACAGAAAATTCAGTGCATACACATCACAAAGAAAAAGATTTTACTAACACATGTTTGACTATAGTCTTCAATAATCCAAATGAATGAACATTGGGGTAAAGGAGAATCTTGATTGTCACAATTACCAAATTACAATATTTAAATATCTAGTCTTCAACAAAATTACAAGACATACAAAAAAAAAAAAAAAAGAAAAGAGAAAAAGAAAGAAATTTTTGTCCCATTAACAGGAAATGAATTAATTGCAAGAATTGTCCTTCAAGAAGCCAGACAATCAATGCACTGACTAGACTAACAGATGGAATCAATTGTGCTAAATATATACATATATTTTTGAGACAGAGCCTCAAGCTGTCACCCTGGATAGAGTGCTGTGGCATCACAGCTCACAGCAACCTCCAATTCCTGGGCTCAAGCAAGTCTTCTACCTCCGCCTCCCAAGTAGCTGGGACTACAGGTGCCCACCACAATGCCCGGCCATTTTGTTTTTTAATAATTTTATTAAATCATAATTGTGTACTGGTTGCAGCTGTTATTGTTGTTTGGCAGGCCCTGGCTGGATATGAAACTGCCCGCTCAGCTGTACATGGCTGGCGCCTTAGCCGCTTGAGCCACAGGCACCGAGCTATGTGCTAAATATTTTTAAAGAGGTAATGTAAACTGTGAAGAAAAATAAAGAAAATGAGAAAAATGATATATAAATGAAGAGAATATCAATAAAAATTTAAATTCTATAAAGGGAACAAATAAAAAACACAAACCTTAAAAGAGGAAAATTGTGCAATTCACTACAGGAATTTAATAACAGATTTTGGAAGGTAGAATTAAAAAAAATCACCAAACTTAAAGGTAGAATAATTGAAAGTATCCCTTTTGAAGAGTAGACATAAGAAAAATAATAGAAAGTGAAGCAAGAGCATCGAAGCCCTATGATACACTATCAAGTGGACCAGCACACATATTATGAACATTTCTAAAGGAGAAGAGAGGAAGATAAAGAAAGAATATTTGATGAAAATAGCCAACATTTTTCAAATCTTTAGAAAGACATGAATCTATACATCCAAGAATCTCAATAAACTCTAAACCAAAAGAGATCTATGTTGATACACATCATAATCAAACTACTGAAAAACACCAAAGAATCTGGAAAGCGGCAAGAGAAAAGCTGTTCATCAAAAAGCAGAGATAGGCAGGATGGACTTAAAAATTGATTCAAGTATATGCTGTCTATGGGAGACCCATGTTAAATTCAAAGATACAAATAAATTAAAAGAGAAAGGATGCATAAAAGATATTGTATGGAAACAATATACAAATGAGTGAAGGAGAAAAACTATGCTGTGATGAAGAAAAAGATACACTGTTAGTAAGCAAAACAAAACAAAACAAAACTCTGCATTATATATTGATGAGAATGTCAATTCATCTGGAAGATATAATAATTACAATCATATATGCACCAAAAAACACAGTCTAAAAATACATGAAAGAAATAGGTACATAATGCAATGGGAAAAAAGACTGTTTTACAAAAATTGATGGAAATATTTACATCCTACATCCATAAAAAATGTAACATCTAGAAATAAGGACAATAAAGAGAGAGGACTTGAATAACAATATAAACCAGCTAGACCTAACAGGCATATACAGAACACTCCACCCAACAACAAGAAAATACGCATTCCTCTCAAATGCACATGGAATATTCTTAACCTCAATTTTATATTAGGGAACAAAAACAAGTATCATGTCAATGAATTTTTAAAAGTTTTAAATTAGACAAAATACCTTCTCCATCCAAGGTGGCATGAATCTAGAAATTAATTACAAAAGAAAGCCAAAAATTTTCCAAGTATATAATCTAATGCATAAACAACCAATAAGCAAAAGAAGAAATAACAAGAGATTATATAATACTTAGAAATTAATAAAAATAAAATCACAATATACCACAACTTGTGGAATAAAGTCATCACAGAGCTCAGAGTGAAATTTATTCAACTAAATAGCTACATTAAAAAAAGAAGAACTCTGAATTGGGCTGCAATAAACATTCTGGTACAAATGTCTTTATTATGATGTGATTTTTGGTCATCAGGATATATACCCAATAAAGGAATTAAAGGATCGAATGGCAGACTTTACCTCTTTTGTGTTTACATGGATGGAGCTGGAACATATTCTTCTTAGCAAAGTATCTCAAGAATGGAAGAAAAAGTATCCAATGTACTCACCCCTACTATGAAGCTAATCTATAGCTTTCATATGAAGGCTAAAACCCAGTTATAGCACCAGAAAGGGGGAAAGGGGTAAGGGAAGGGAGGGGAGGGGGAAGGATGGATGGAGGGAGGGTGATTAGTGAGATCACGCTTACGGTGCATCTTACAAGAGTACAAGTGAAAATTACTAAAGGTAGAATATAAATGTCTTCATATAGTGATTAAAAGGCCATGTAGGCTATGTTAAATAGTTCAACGAAAATATTTCAAATTGTATATAAAGTCAGCACATTGTGCCCCATGATTGCACCAATGTACACAATTATGATTTAATAAAAATGAAAAAAAAAAGCAAGAAATTTCTGAATGGTGAGTGTTGCTCTCAAGGATGCTAAGGAAAGAGTAATGAGACTTCAAAGATGTATATACTACTTGTTCTATTCCTTTGGAACTATATAATTCTTCAATTTATAAGTATTCTCACTATTTTGGTCACTTAGGCATTACTGTTAATTAAAAACATTTGAGACTATTGCTCTATATCAATGCATTTGAAATGCCAGACACATAGTAGGCACACTTTAGAGGAGTCGCCAAAGCAATAATTGAGTGCCATTGTTATACCAATATTCAAGGTAGCCTAGTGATTAGGACCATGTGCTTTGGCATGCATAGCCCAGGTTTGATTCTTAGGAAACCAGTCCCTGCAGATGTGACACTTATAGAAAAGTTGGTTTGATCTTAGTGCGATTCTTGCTTTGGGGGGATATTCATTTGTTATTGAGCCTTTTCCCTTTCATGGGTATCCCTTATCTCATTGATTGCCTATGTTAATTTTCCATCTGTGAGCACATGGGTGGTCAGCCTTTGTGTGAGGACAGTCATTTGAGAAGCTGAATCCCTATGGTGAGACATAAATGTGAAACTTTCCTCTCTTTGAGCTATCTTAGGGGTGGTTCTGGATCTTGTGATGGTTGCTTTGCACATCTTTGAAGATACCTTGTACACTTTGGGTTAAGTCATAACCTTGGTTAAGGATTATTGGTTCTGCAGAGTCACTTTGAAAGGTGCCTTTTGGTTTAAAAGGAAAGGAAAGAAAGGAAATACTGGCTGTTTGTGCAAGGTAAAATTTGATATTTTAATAAGAGATTTTAAAATATATTTTTTGAAAGAGCTCTCTGGTCAAAAGTCAACTTAATTCAACGCTAGTATTCAGGATATAATTTTTTTTTTTTTTTTAAAAAGGGCTTTCTACTTTTTTCCTCTTTCGGATCCTGTTTCTGGGAAATTTTTCAGTTGTCTAAAACCCCCTTTGACTGATATATTTGCTTCCTCTGTTTTCTTCCTTTCTTGTTGGTATGAATTTTGCTGGAAAAATAATGTAAAACTTCACTGGTCTTTTTAGAAAACTTAAAATCTTTCCAAATTTGCTTCTCTAAGAATTGTTCTCCTACTTACTTCTAATCCTTCTTCCTCTTTATCATCTTCAATACCGCATGAAAGGATCTAGGAGACATCTGACAACTCTGAAACCCCTTAAGAAACACAGAAAAGGCACCACACAACCCCTTTTCGGAGTCTTCTGAGTTTCTTGTGGAGTTCTGATCTCTAAAATCTCTACTCTCTCTTGCACTGAGTTCCATAATCTCTCTGGGTTTAGGGACCACCAGGGATTGCCAAACTACTGTGAGGGAGCACTTGACCTTTGTGTGTTCAATGTCTGGGAAGTAACTGATGAGGACTGCAGTTGTGGAGGTCGTAGGCAATGGTTATCTCTGCAGGGGATTGCTCTCTTTTTGTATTTAGTTAAGAAAGGCATGGTTTGAACATGTGGAGGCTATGGGGACACTCATCAATGAAGGGTAAGACTTCTGCTCGGCACAGGCTGATCATAGAAAAGCTAATTGACTTTGGGTTACCCTCAGCCTTAGGGAAGTATCTTTGCAGCAAAGTATAATAGATGCATTTTTGAGGCCCCAAATTATGGCATTTCCCTTGTTTGGGAGGCCCTAAGATTCAGCTTTAATATGGGATCCTTGATTATAGAGAATCTAGATATTCTGTCTTCTAGCATACCTGCTTTTCATATATCTACTTTTAGTATTAGATCCTAAAAACTACAAAGATTTAGATGGCTGTATTCATTAGTGGGCTTTGCCCTGTACTCAGTGGTCCAGTTGGAAAATAGAAACCAATTAGAAGCTACCTAAGTGAAATTGTTCTTCTGATAAAATCCCGGGGTGAATTCCTATGATTTTGTGATCCTTGAAGTCCATTTTTAATCTTTCTCTAACACACCCAAATTCCTTCTTTAAAAGCTTAAATTATCTTTCTATGCTTTAAAGTGTAAATTTGCTAACCTGTTTTCTCTAAAACTTGGTAAGAGCTTTAGCCATGTGGAACAGATACACCTTAAGTTACAAAGACACAGTTTGAATCCTACTGCCCTTTTAAACTAGTGAATTTTAGTGGTCCTATGACTAAAATTTTAAAATCAAAGCTAAAAGATCTTTACTTGTATTTGTCGGTACTTTTATAAATACATGTATACGTGTTTGTGTATTGTCCATTTGGTACCAAATTGACTTATAAACATATGAGTGCTCATAAATAAAATAGCCAAATGCTTTTCAAGTTCATGTAACTTTAGTAATCTTTGATAAATAAAACTAGTCTTTAAAATTGATGTTAAAATAAAAGTGTCTTTAGAATTTTAGACATTTTTGCTACATGGGTCTATTGGTCAGATAAATTGGTACTGTTTCTGATCGATATTTTAAGGTCATACATAAAACTGTTACTTTCATGATCTGTTTGATACTTTTGATTTATCTGTGAACTTAGGTCTTTGGTTTTGAGCCTTCAGATTATGGGTTTAGACAAGTGGCTTTGGTGAGATCTAGGAACATATGTGTGGCCAAAGCAGTGGCAGGGCAGAGCCAAGCCCAGTATGGTTCTGTCCTTACAAGACCAGCTCTGCCTCTTGGCCATGCTGGGATGAGTTGAGTACTCCAAGCATTGCATGGGCTCTGCATTTGATACATAACAATTTAAATTGCTTATTTCTTAGTTTTTTCCCACTGGAAATTAAGGTAATCAAGAGGTCTTATATTTTGCATGTCTTCCATATACATTAATATATTTATCATTTGCCTTTTTTTTTCTATTAACCTGCTTTTTGTTAATTGATTTCTCAGCAAACCTTCAGAGGGCAAAGGGCAAAATTTCCCTCAGCCTCTCCCTGGGCCACCCAGTAAAGTAGCAGCTAGGTCTTATTCCTTTACTATGAATTTTTGCAGGGAAGGACTCATATCTTACTCATTAAAACTGCACATAGAGAGTGGTGCCTGTGACTCAGTGGGGGAGGACATGGCCCCATATACTGAGGGTGGTGGGTTCAAACCCAGCACAGGCCAGCTAAAACAGCAATGAGAATTGCAACAAAAAATAGCCGGGCATTGTGGCAGGCACCTGTAGTCCCAGCTATTGGGGAGGCTGAGGCAAGAGAATCACTTAATCCCAAGAGTTGGAGGTTGCTGTGAGCTGTGACGCCACAGCACTCTACCAAGGGTAACAAAGTAAGACTCAAAACAAAGCAAAACAAAAAAATGAAAAACTACACATAGGTTTTTAACAACCACATGTAAATAGTTTTGGTTTGGGGTTGCAGTAGCTATTGCAGAAATTAACTGAAATAAAGAGGGTCATCTTGCGGGAAGCTCCCAAGTGGAAAACTCTCCCTTAGCTCATTTTTTCCCCTTAACTCTCTGGTGTTATGTTTGGTTGACACAAGCTGGAATATCAAAGGTGGTGGTGGTGGAAATAGGAGAGGGGGATTTCACCTTCAAAGCCCTGCCCCAAGGCTCCATGGACTCTTCCCTTTTCCAGCTCCAACTCTGTTTCTTTTTTTATGTCAATTTCTCCACAGCATAGAATCCTTGGTTCCTTTAAATGCACAAAGTTTCTATTATTTTATGTTATTTTAAAAAGAATATATACCCTCAAATAAATTAACATGTTTATTCCCTCCCTTTTCCTGTCACATCCTCAATCACATCCCCACCTAAACTATGCTTAATAATTTTAAACATTATGTTCAAAACTATTTCTGCCACATACGTGCTTCAGTTACTCATAACCAATTGTCCTAACATTGAGTAGTTTAAAGCAAACACTTTGTAAAGCTCTGGGATCCTGTAGTTAGAACTTTGGATAGCTATGGATGCCCTTTAGATAGGGCATGGTGAGGATGCCTTGTCTTGCTTCATAATGTCTTGGGCTGGTTAGACTGGCGGCCCAACACAAAATTGTAAACTTACATAAAACATTATGAGGGGTTTTTGTGTGTGATTTTTTTTGTGGAACTTGTAGAGTTCATCATTTTTTAGATGAACTTTGCAGACGACAATGTTGTGTCACAATGTCACATAAAATAAACACATGTATGCTCTTGCTATTTGTACACACACGGCGTCAGTTTTTATGGCCCTGTGCAGCTTCCAGCATGTTCTATCGCGAGTGCGGTGAAATGGACAGCATCAGACATTGCATGTGCTTGTGGCAACTTGGAGAGACAGCGAGTGTCAATGATATTTCGACCTACCATTGCAACGTTAGGCGTTCAATGTTATTTAGAAGTCAGGCAAGCATTCTTGTTTGATTATTAAGGCTACTTCCACACCTTGGTGGCCCCTTACACATCACTTGTCACACTTTACAGCTGGTCCTCCATCTTCCCCTACATCAGCAGCTGAGGTGTAGATGGGCCCAAATCTTACTTTCTATTTTCCTACCAGTTAATTTTATAAGAAAAGTAAATATAGTCCCTTATCTATTATTATTTTTTAATCTCAGCATGGCTTCTACAACATCTCAAAAGAAAACAGAGCCCCCTCCCCAAAACAGGAAAATTAGAGATGAAGGAAGGTTGTTCGATCAAAAGTGGACAGCTGACTATTGCCAACACCTACCCATCGGACACCACACGAAGAGACAATTGCCATTTCCAAAGAAATCAAGATGGAGTACCATCAAAAGCAGGAGATGCCGAGGCTGTGGTCTCTGCCATTTCCCACTAAACACTAAAACAAACCAGAGTTCCTTGGAGAAATGGCTCATCTCAGGTCTGGGACAAGAAATGTTTGATATGAGTCTAGGCATCTTGTCATCCTGGAGAGGGAGGAAACTGTCACAGCTCACTGGGGCCATATGAAAATGTCAAAAGAGCCCCCTGAAAAGGCTCCTTTAGGCTGAAACTGGGATACTGTGGACAATGAAATGATAATGCTGGAAGTAGATTGTAATATGTCAATATATTAAAAATTCGTGTGTTCATGATGATGCAGGAAAAGCAATTGTCACCTGTGGCGACTGCTAGGGGAAAAAAGCTGTTATTCTGAAAACTAACAAAGGAAAAGAATCAAAATTTATTGCACCTTTCCCGTATAAATTCTATCATTTCAAAGTAAGCAAATAGTTGATGAAAAGAAGTTCAATTTTATATATTTCCAGGAAATCCATGCAGAAAAATGTGTTTCCCTGTGGCCCCGGTTCCTGGAAAGTAGCACCTCTTCCACAATCACAGCTCACACCTGGGTTCTGGAATACTATCCTCTTCCTGTGGAGCTTTAGGCCACAGGCTGCTGTGTTCGTTTGCTAAGGCTGCTGTAATAAGTACCTCACTGGGTGGCTTGAACAAAAGAACTGTATTGTCTCACAGTTCTGGAGACTAGAAGTCTGAGATCAAGGCATCATCAGGGTTGGTCTTTCCAAGAGCTGTGAGGGAGAATCTGATCAGTGCCTCTGTCCTTGTGGGTTGCTGGCAATCTTTGGTGCTCCTTGGCTTTCAGAAGTCCCACCCTGATCTCGCTGTGTTCACATGGCATTTTCCCTGTCTGAGCATCTCTGGGGGTCCAAATTTCCCCTTTCTGTAAGCACAGCAGTCATATTGGGTTAGTACCCACCTCAACGATCTCACATTCACCTGATTACTTCTGTAAAGAGCCTACCTCCTAATAAGGTCACCCTCTAAGGTACCGGGGGTTAGGACTCCAATACATCATTTTGGGGGAGATACAACTCAACCCATAGCAGACGCTAACAGCATCCGCTATTGCTCGTCTCTCAGTGCTTCACCATTTCTCACAGATTATCCTAGGTTTCCGCACAGCTCTAGAAATGATCCCTTCATCAAAGTCCCTTAGGTATCCGTTTTCTCCAGGACTCTGGATGATACATCCATTTTGAGGGCTCTTTAATAAGTTGACAGGACATAGATGGGTTATGTGAGTAGTGAGCGGAATGAGAGAAAGGGAAATGCAAAGGAATGCCAAGGTTTCTGCCTTGTGCAGCTGGTGGCTGTGGTGCCTTCCTCTGAGATCAGGCAGGCAGAGAAGGGCTGGGCTGGGGAGTGCAAGGCAAACAATGAGTCTGCGTTGAGACACATGAAGAGCGCACAGTTCTCCCTTGGTGCATGCAGGGGATTGGTTCTAGGGCTGCCCATGTGCACCCAAATCTGCACATATTCGAGTCCCACAGTTGGCCTCGTGGAACTCCAGAGTGCAAAAACGTCAGCATTCTACGTAAGTGGATTTTTCATACCTTTCAATACTTTATTTTTCATCTGCAGTTGATTGAAAAATTTCGTACATAAGAGGACCTAGACAGTCCAACCCTGTGTTGTTCAAGGACCAATGGTATAACCCCCCACACACAAAATCTGAGAGTCTGCATTATAATATTTATACGCTGGACATACAATGTCAGGTAGCATAGATTTGAATCCTGGCTCTGCCAATTACTAGTTATGCCTGTAGGACTAAAGATTTATCTTTTTATTCCTTATTGTACCCATTTTTACTTATAAAATGGACATCATAATCCCTGCCTCATGGCATTGCTGTGAGAATTGAACTGAAAACCACATAAAGCGCTCAGCACAATGCCTGGCATTTAGTAACGGAATATAAACGTTAGCATTAGCCAGGATTACTTAACTTTCCATCTGGAGAAAGAATCACCAACAAAAAAAGTTTTGAAACTGTCCACCTGAATGTGTTCTAATTCCTATTTTCCACTGTAAACTTAAAATTACTTTCAATGCTATGCAGAATGGAAATAGAGTTGCTGGAAGGCTTGTGCTTCTAAGAGTTTCTCGTTTCTATTTGGTTTTGAACTCAGAAAGCCTGTTTAAAAGAGTTTCTATACCTGATGCTGGAAGTCAGTTGGCGAGGTGGACAAATTTCAAAGCAATGTTGATATTTTAGGATGTCAGGAGCTTTGACAAAAAGTGTAGTCTGACATCTAATTTTTGGCTGATGAAATTAAGACCCAAGAGGTGAAATGACTCTTCTGAGGCCACATAACAGAGGAAAAGCTGGGACTGACATCCAGGCCTCATGACACAAAAGCAGCCTCTTTCTGCTTCAACATAGACGCCAGCACGACAGTCTAAAACTACTTATTATGCAGAATTTTTAATTTATATAATGAACTCAACCCCCTCTTTAAAAATAAACATAAGTTAGAGTTAGGAGCGAGGGACCCAAAATAGGAGTTCTAAAAATCACCATGTTTTTATAAAGCCACTAAAATGATTCCTCTAAAAAAATAGACGAATGATGGTTTAACAAGCATTTTAAACTTTTTAAAAGGTTATGTTCTTAGCAAGGAGTCTGACTACTTTCACATAGAGGAATAGATTTTTCTTACACCCCTAAACTATGAGTTGCTACTTTTTGAGTCTTCTTTTGGAAACTCAATGTTTTTTTTCCCTCTGCAACATTTACTTAAGGCTGTGTTCAAAATTATGGATTCCCCCAAAGATTCTATTTTAAAGAAATCTGACTCAATGAATCAGTGGATTGTTGAGAAGACAGTTATATGCCTTTTTATAGTCAACCTGAATTTTGAAGATTAAATTTAAAAAAAAAAAAAAGCCAAACATCACATCTGGGACAATTATGTTGTAACACTTGCATATAATTGTGTGAACTAATAAAATCAGTTTTCCTGCTTCAATAGAAGGAAAGGCAGAAGTATAGTTTATTTCACCATTTCATCTTTTCTGGTATGGGAAAGAGGAGATACAGGGAAAGGAAAAACTGCAGGGGAAAAAATGAAGGAAAAATTAAAATAATACTTCTTGATGTTGAGGGAAAGGGATATAATTTTTTGTTTTAAAAAAATACATTTAATAGATGTAACATTCCAGAGAAAAGCAATCTAACTGAAATGGATTACATTACAAGGATTCTATCATCTCAAAGACTTGGTATCCATAGCAACTGAAATATCTCTATGCTTACTCTTTCCTTTCAGAACAATGAAAATAAACAGCCAAAGAGCTTACTATTTCCTAGTATCATTATGTCGTAGCTAATAAATTACTATCTGAGGTATCTTAACAAACCCTATTGTTGTTTTAATTTTACAACAGGACAAAAAAAAAAAAGAAGAAGATGATGATAATGATATAAGAGAATGTAACCAAAACCTACATGAGCAACCAGCGCACAGGGGGGTTGTAATAGTACATCTGAGGAAGCAGAGAGTTACTCTCTCAACTTAGCCCCAGGCTGGCTGATGTCCAAGGTAGACTAGCATGTCCCTGGGCTGCTGCCAAGCTACAGGTCACCTGGTCCTCCTCCGTGCAGACTTTGTTGATCTGAAAGGGAATTCACGCCCAAGCATGCCAACCTGAGACAGCCCACAGATACGCCAACAGAATGTCCAATCACTTGCAGTGGCATGCTTTTTGCATATATAACTGGTTATTACTGGATAACAACTTTTGATTTATTCATTAAACATTTGCTTTATGTTTGTATGTGCCAGTCACTGTGTAAGGGTCTGAGGATGTTAGAAGAGAATAAGACAGTCCCAGCTGACCAAAGAGTTGACAACTTACATAGCTATTAACAGCAGAAAAGGATCATTAACATCACCTATGATGGGCACATCCTCCTCTAATACCCTCAGGATCCAATACTCAATGTCAATTCTTGCAAATAACTGACACATAATAAATGTTGGTTGACTATAACAATTCAAGGGAATTATTGCACATGAAAATTATCTGTAGCAAGGAAGGTCCCAAAACTCAAAGCCTCAAATTGAAGTTAGATGAAATGAATGCAACTTAAATATTGTTATAAATAAAGATAAACATAATTAAAGATTCTGGAAATAATAAGTAGTAAAGCTGACATTGAATCCATAGTCTGGCTCCAGAGATTTGGTGCTTTCACTCTGCCTTGTCTTAGAGAATAAAGCCAGACAGGAAGTGAGACAGATATTGAATACTTTCTATAGCTGCAGTAATTTTTTAAAAAATAAGAAAATAAAATCAGTCCAAAGTGCAAACTGCAAATTTTTAGAAACCAAACATATAGTTTGAACTATATCTATTCACTCATTCATTTATTCAGTAAGTATTTATTGTATCTTCCCCAGGCCAGGTACCCTTGGGGCACTGGGGTTAGCACGGATGGAAACACATGAGCCATTGTTCTCGTGGTCTTTTTTTTTTTTCTTTCTCTTGAAAGTATCCGTCTTCAAACACATACCATGGTTTACTTATTTATTAAGTTTACAGATTATTGCCTCTTTTCGCTTAGTAGAATATAAATTCCAAAAGGACATAAAATTCTGTGCTTTGGCTCAGCGCCTGTGGCTCAGCAGGCTAAGGCACCAGCCACGTACACCTGAGCTGGCAGGTTTGAATCCAGCCCGGGCCCGCCAAACAACAATGACGGCTGCAACCAAAAAATGGCCGGGTGTTGTGGCGGGCGCCTATAGTCCCAGCTCCTTGGAGGCGGAGGCAGGAGACTTGCTTGAGCCCAGGAATTGGATGCCATAGCACTCTAACCAGGGTGACAGCTTGAGGCTCTGTCTCAAAAAAAAAAAAAAAAAAAAATTCTGTGCTTTGCTCCTTGAAGTGCCCCAAGCTCCTAGAACAGTGTTTGGCATACTGCAAAAATTCAATAAATGTTTGTTGAATGAATGGACATGGAGTTTACCTTTTAGTAAAGAGCAACATAGGTTTTTAAAATAAAATAATAGGAATATATTCAGGGTAAAATCATAATTTCCTATGCCAAATACAATAGTGACAGTTCTTAATTGCTATTAGAATTAGAAGGACAGTGAGTTTTAAGGAAGATGTGCAAATACTCTGGACCCTGCAAAGACAGAGGGCCCTTAAATACAAGAGAGGTTCATAGTCTCATGGCTTAATTTCTTCTTTTTCAAAGTACTAGGGAGCAAATCTGCATGCATATTTATCATTGTCAGTGTGAGTTCAGCATGTTAATAAATGTCATAGGTAACTCAGTGATATCCTTTGCTCACTGACACTCAAAAACCCACATTGCTCAACATTGCTCTAAGTGTGAGTACTGCATTATTTTACCATTTTATTCCGATATTCCTCTTCCCTCTTTCAGCAACCCTTTAATTTATGTTTAAAACAACTTTATTGAGATATAATTCACATACCATACAAGTCACTCATTTAAAGTCTACATTTCAATGGTTTGTAGCACATTCACAGCCATATACAGTCATCACCACTCAGTTTCAGGACAAGTTCATCCCACCAAGAAGAAACCCCATACCCTTTAAGTCTTTAAGTATGGCCCTCATATCCACCTATTCCCTCCCCAGCCTTCATCAAACACTAATCCACTTTCTATGGTCTTTAAATATGAAGTGTTTGAATCAAAAATGTAGTTTATTGTATCTCAAACAGGAAGCAATACAATTAATCAAAGTATGCACCTAAACTATCAACACAGTTTTGCCATCTTTTTTTTTCTTCTTTTTTGAGACAGAGTCTTACTCTGTCACCCTGGGTTGCTGCAGTGACATCATCATAGTTCATAGTAACCTCAAACTCTTGTGCTCAGGCAATCCACTTGCCTCAGCCTCTTGAGTAGCTAGGACTAGAGGCACCTGCCACAACACCCGCTGGTTTTTCTATTTTTAATAGAGATTGGTCTTGCTTTTGGCTCAGGCTGGTCTTGAACTCTTGAGCTCAAGCAATTGGCCCACCTCAGCCTCCTAGAGTGCTAGGATTACAAGCATGAGCCACCACCCAGCCCTTGTTGAGTGTTTTTACCATGAAAGGGTGTTGGGCTTTGTCAAATGCTTTTTCAACACTGACTTGGATGATTGTGTGGTTTTTATATTTTTATTCTGTTAATACGATATATTGCATTAATTGATTTTCAGATGGTAAACAATCTTTTTTTTTTTTTTTGAGACAGAGTATGTCTCATTATGTCACCCTTGGTAGAATGGTAGAATGCCGTGGCATCACAGCTCACAGAAACCTCAAACTCGTAGGCTTAAGTGATTCTCTTACCTCAGCCTGCCAAGCAGCCGGGACTACAAGCTCCTGCCACAACACCTGGCTATTTTTTTGTTAGCTGGCCTGAGCTGGGTTCAAACCCGCCACCCTTGGTGCATGTGGTTGGTGCCGGAACCACTGTGCTACACTGTGCTACAGGTGCCGCCCCAAACAATCTTGTATTATTGGGATAAATCTCACTTTTTTAGGGTGTGTAATTCTTTTTATATGTTCCTGAATTCTGTTTCAATTTTGTTGAGAATTTTTGCATCTGTATTAACATAGTTAGGGTGTATGGCACACTTTTGGGGGGTGGGACACAATTATGAGACTCTACCTAACAAAGGCAAATATTATAAGCTAATTCTTTGTACCCTCAAATTAACCTGAAACAATAATAAAAAATATATATATTAACATAAAACTAGTCTCCTTCTTGAGATGCCTTTTTCTGGTTTGGTTATCAGAGTAATACTATTCATGTACAATGAGTTGGGAAGATAATAGTTGTATCTTCCTAGTGATGCCATTTGGGCCTGGACTTTGTAAGTTGTTTTTTGAATACTAACTTAATCTCTTCACTTACTTTATGTCTATTCAGATTATCTATTTAGTATTGAGTCATATTCAGTAGCTGTGTCTCTCTAGGATTTGTCCATTTCATCTATTTAATTTTTTAGGCTTTTCAGCTATTCATAGTTTTCCTTTATGAGCCTTTCCAACTTTATAAAGTCAGTATAATACAAATCATCTCTTTCCTATCTTGGTCAATCGGCTAAAGGTTAATCATTTTCATTATTCTTTCAAAGAATCAACTTTTAATTCCATTCTATTACTTTTCTATTACCTATTTCGTTAATTTTCACTTTAACTTTTATTATGTCTTTCCTCCTGCTTTCTTTAGTTTTAGTTTGTTCTTCTTTCTTTAGTGCCTTAAAACAGAAGGTTAAGTTATTAATTTGAGGTCTTTCTTAATCTAGGCATTTATAGCTATTAAAATAAATTTCTCTCTAAGCATTGATTTTTCTCTGTCCAATAAGTTTTTGCATGCTGTATCTTCATTTTAATTCATCTCAAAGTATCTTCTGATCTCCTTTTTGCTTTCTTCTGTGACTCATTGGTTATTTAGTTAGGTATGTGTTAATTTAAGTTCCACATGTTTTTAGGCATTTCATGTTTTTTCCCCACTGTTGGTTTCTAACTTCATTTCACTGCGGTAGGAAAACATACTTTGTGATATTTCTGTCTTCTTAAACTTAGTGAGGTTTGTTTTATGACCTAGTTTATGTTTTATCTTGAAAATGTTTCATGTGCATTTGAGAAGAATATATATTTTGTTGTTGAATAGAGTGTTCTACCAATGTCTGCATGCTAGGCTGGTTTATAGTGTTGTTCAAGTATTCTTCATCATTAATCTCTTGCATATTTGTTTTACACATTATTGAAAATCGGGTATTGGTATCTTCAATTTTTATTGTTGAATTATCTATTTCTCTCTTCTCGGTTTTTGCTTCATGTATTTTGGTACTGTTATTAGGTACATATGTGTTTATAATAGCTGTATTTTATTAGTAGATTTTTCCTTTTAACATTATGAAATATCCCTTTTTATCTTATAGTAATACTTTGTGTCTGAAGTATATTTTGTCTGATGTTAATATATTCATTCCAGGTTTTTACAGTTGCTGTTTACATGATATATCTTTTTCATCCTTTTACTTTCAATTTGTTTCTATCTTTGAGTACAGTATGTCTCCTATAGGCAGCATATAGGTCAATAATATATATATATATTTTTTTCTTTTTGAGACAGAGCCTCAAGCTGTCACCCTGGAGAAAGTGCCGTGGCATCACAGCTCACAGCAACCTCCAATTCCTGGGCTTAAGCGAGTCTCCTGCCTCCGCCTCCCAAGTAGCTGGGACTACAGGCTCCCGCCACAACACCCGGCCATTTTTTTGGTTGCAGCCATCATTGTTGTTTGGCGGGCTCAGGCTGGATTCGTACCCGCCAGCTCAGGTGTACGTGGCTGGTGCCTTAGCCTGTTGAACCACAGGCGCCGAGCCAGTCAATAATATTTTTAATACAGTTTAACAACCTCTTGCTTTTTCATTAGATGGTTTAATCCATTTATATTTAATGTTATTATTAATATACAGTCATGTGCTGTATGATGATGCTTTGGGCAAAGACAAACCACATATATGACGATAGTCTCATAAGATTATAATGGAGCTTAAAAATTCCTACCTTTTAGTAATATCATAGCCACTGTGATGTTACAGTGCAATATGTTACTCATATGTTTTTGGTGATGCTGGTGTGAACAAAATTATTGTGTTGCCAGTCATATACAATTATGTCACCTACAATTTTATATATTACATAATACTTGATAATAATAATAAATGACCTAGTTTATGTATTTACTATACCACACTTTTTATCATTATTTTAGGGTATATTCATAAAAATCTTTACTGTAAAGTTGTCGGCCATGTTACACCAGCAGCAGTGTCATATATCTTATGCTTACTCTATCTCTTGATTGCATCATTTTCCCTTGTGCTTGATTTAATCTTTTGTTGTCTTTGCTCATCATGATCTTTAAGTATACAAAACCATGAATAATGTTGTCAGTAAAAGGCCATATCAAATGACTAATCCTGAAACAAAATTAGAAGTGATTAACAACTACAAAGTTGGAAATAGTGATGGTTATTGTTCTCCAATAAGGTATATCCCATTCCATCACAGCTATAATCTTGAAGAACAAAGGGATAGAAGCTATTAAAGGATCTGCTTCAATGAAGGTAAGGAGATGAACAAAAATTTGAGAAGGGACTATATCAGATAGGGAGACACTTCTACCATGCTGAATTGAAGACCAGACACAGAAGTGTATCCCTCTCAGCACCATGATGATCATGGGCAAAACAAAAAGTTGCAATGTTGAAAACATTAGGTGCAACTATAATATTGATTTACTGCTAGCTCAGGGTAGTTTACATGAGTTACTTTATTATATGTAATAAAGTAGTAAAAATAATAAAGTAAAAAATAAAACACCTTATTATTTACTTTAATAAAGTAAATAATGAATTACTTTATTCATTCCATAATGTGAAAGTGAGTGGTGAGTCTGTGGGTGGTGATGTGAAGGCATCTGATGAATTTTTGAAAACTCTAGATAACCTGATTATGGAAGGAGATTACTTGCCAGAGCAGATCTTCAATATGGATGAAATCTCCTTATTCTGGAAACAAGCCCTGAAAGGACTTTCATCCATAAGGAGGCCATGTCAAAGCCAGGCTTCAAGGCTTTCAAGGACAGGGTAAACACAGTCTTGCTTGGGGGCGATGTTGCAGCTTACAAATTGAAACCCTTTGCAATCTAGTGAGAACCTAGGGCCTTTGGGCATATCAATAAATGCACACTGCTGGTACACTACGGAAGCAATAGGCAGTCACCCACCTTCTCTTCTGAGAAGCCCTCCTGACTTGCTATGCCAGCAAAATGGAGCAGACTGTTTGGAGAGTAACATAACTTTCAAAATTTTGCTTGTTATTGATCATCTTCCCACATATCCTCCTTTTACTGACAACCTTCATTCCAATAGTAAAATGGCATTTCTCCCTCCAAACACCACTTCTTTGATCCAATCAGTGGGTCAAGGAGTTCTAACAGTTTTTAAGGCTTCCAACCTGAGGAGCACGTTTGAGTATAGGCTATTGCTCCTACTGAAGAAGGCACTGATACAATTCTGGAAGAACGACTACATCTGTGACTACACCAAGAGCTGAGCTTGGGTTTGCAATGTCACTAAGGACTGCACAAATGACACCCGAAAGAGGACACTCAAATAGTTTGTCCATGACTTCAAGGGATTTGCCAAGAATAAGAAAGTTACCAAAATCACCAAGACTATGGTTAAGAGAGAAAACAACGTTAACTTAGGTTAACAACGTTAACTTAGGAGCTCCTGAAGGGATAGCTCCTAGGAATTGACTAATGAGAAGTTGCTGGAACTGGAACAAGAACATACAGATGAAGAAGAGGCAAGAGAAAAGAAAATCACAGGGAAGAAAACGAACCCTCAAAATTTTACAGTGAAGGTTTTAGCAAAAGGTTTTGACAATCTCAACAAGCTCCTTAAAGAGTTTAAAAATACAAACTGCAACACCAAAAGATTTTCTTTAATAGAGAGAGATGTTATGGTGTACTATTTGATTGTGAGCAAACTATGATGAAAAACAGAAACAAACCAAGCAAACCACTATAGCAGTGATTTTCAACCAGTGTGCTGTAAAAATTTTTAAAGATCACTAATTATGTTATTTTCAAAAGACGTTCAAAACATAGTAAGTATATTCCTTCTTTTAACTTTTTTTTAATCAACATTATTTAAGTGTGCCATGGAAATTTAACTATAGGTTCAAGTGTGCCATGAGATAAAAGTTGAAAAACACTGCTATAAACATTATTTCTGAAAACAGTGACACCTACTTGAGAAGAGCCTTGGGTAGGTGTTTCAAGATAAGAAGGCATCAGTGTTACAGGAGATGCCAGCCCCATGTATGTTACTGCCCCTGAAGACCTGCCAATGGGACTAAATGAGGAGGAGGAACACAGTAATAGTAATGATCCTGACCCAGTGTAGGCCTAGGGTAAGGTGTGTGTTTGTGTCTTAGTTTTTAACAAAAAAGTTTTAAAAGTAAAAAAAAAAAAAACATTAAGGAAGGAAAATATTTTATATAGCTACTCAATGTACTTATCACATTTACTCATCACTCACTCACTGACTCGCTCATCACAAACTCTAGTCTTGCCAGCTCTATAAGATATGTATAAATACAAAAATACTTACCATTGTGTTACAATAATCTACAATATTCAGTTCTGTACCTGTACATGCTGTCCAGGTTTATAGCCCAGGAGCAACAGGCTATCCTATATAGCCGATGTGTGTAATAGGCCATACCATCTAGGTTTGAATAAATATACTCTGTGATGTTTGCACAGTGACCAAATCACTTAATGATAAATTTCTCACAATGTCTTCTTGTTGTTAAGTACGTGACTATAGTCGATTTACAGCTACCATTTCACTTTTTGCTTCCTTTAATGGTTAATTTTAGGTATCAACTTGACTGGATTAAGGAGTACCTAGAGAAAAAATAAAGTATTGTTTTGGGGTGTGTCTGTGAAGGTGTTTTCAGAGGATATTGGCATGACAGCATGAGTAGACAAGTGGGGGAGATCCACCCTCAATGTGGGTGGACACCATCCTGTCAACGGGGGGCACCAATAAAACAAAACAGAGGAAGGGTGAATTGATCTTTCTTTGTCCTACCCTTGGACATCAGAACCCTAGGCTCCCTGGGCTCAGAACTGCAGGAGTTAATCCAGCAACCCCGTGACCCCACTATACTCCAGGTTCTCATGCCTTTGACTTTGGACTAAGAATTACACCATCAACCTCTCCAGTTCTGAGCCATGCTACCAGCATCCCAGGCATTGCAGCTTGCAGATAGCCTGTTGTGGGACTTCTCAGCTTCCATAATTGCTTAAGCCAATTCCCCCAATAAATCCCTTCTCATATCTCTTTGTGTATATATATCTATATCTATATCTATGTATATATATAGATATAGATATATATACACACACATATACATATATACACTTTTGGCTCTGTCTCTCTGGAGAACTCTAATATATTTCCAATATGTCTTATGCCTTTTTTGTTCTTCTATTCATGGTTTACTACATTCTTTCACACAATGTGGATATTTTCTAAAGTAGCATTTTGGTTTCTTTAGTAATTTTTTTACTATATTTTTTGAGTTTTATTTTATTAGTTGCTGTACTGCATTACCATATATATGTTAATTTATCAAAAGTTCAATATTAAACCAGCTTCATTCTAGTTTTACTTATACATAGCTCTATTCCTTTTCCTTCTTTTTTTATGGTATGAGTTTTATTTATCAATCATTAATGTTATAGATCCCCCCAAATATAGCATTACATTTATTATTTTACCATCTGTAGTAATTTTTTTTAGCCAATATAGCTTCAAACCTACCAACCCCTTACACTGTTATTGGTAAATATATAGCACATACATTATATTTCTGTAAATTATAGGTCCTGCAAAACATTTTTTTACATATTATTTGTGCAGTTACTTTTCTCAAAATAAACTTTAAAAGAAATTTAATATATAAGTAGACATGTAATTTATAAAATAAACTAAACATTTAGCAAATAATCAATATCAAATCTTTGTGAACCCCTTCAACAAATAAAAGAACTTTCTTGGGACTACTTTCCAGTTTATTTAATGAGAACTGTGTTACCCTGATACTAACACCAGAAGAAAGTATCCAAATAAAGAAGACTATGAAATACATACAATTCCTAATGAATATGCACAGAGAAACCCATAAAAAGTATTAGCAAGCTTAATCCAGCACTATGTCAGAAGACAAGAAAGTAAAAATGTATATACATTTACACTATTCTTTGTAATTATATAATTACCTTAACTATGGCTCTTTGAGTTTTTGGTATGGGTAACAACCATGGTCATTTGCTTTCCGTCTGAAGAACTTTCTTTAGCATTTCTTCTAAGGAAGGTCTGCTGACACAAAATTCTCTGTTTTTGTTATCCTGGAACTCTCTACTTCTCCTTCATTTTGCAAAGATCATTTTGAGGTGTATATTTCTTGTTAAACAGGATTATTTTCCCTTGAGTACTTTGAATATATCATTCTGCTGCATTCTGATCTCCATTGCTTTGAGTGACAAGTTTACTGTTAATCTTATTGGGGTTCCCTTGTAAGTGATAAGTTGTTCTTTTGCTGCTTCCAAGATTTTCTCTTTGTCTTTGACTTTTAGCATTTTTAATATGATGCATCTGTTTTTGTATTTCTTTGTGTTTACCCTACATGGAGTTCCTGGAGCTTCTTGAATATGGAGGTTATTGTTTTTCAATAAATTTGGGAGGCTTCCAGCCATAATTTGTTTTCCTTCTTTTCTTCTCCTCTCTCCCACTTTTTTTTAGTGGTTTTCCATTATATTGGTACATTTAATGATGTTTTCTATTTCTTTGAAGTGGTGTTAACTTTTCTTCACTTTTTTCCTCTCTATTCTTCAGCTTATGTCAGGCGTCCTCAAACTTTTTAAACAGGGGGCCAATTCACTGTCCCTCAGACTGTTGGAGGGCCACACTATAGTTTAAAAAAACAAACTATGAACAAATTCCTACGCACACTGCACATATCTTATTTTGAAGTAAAAAACAAAATGGGAACAAATACAATTCACACCAACACATGTGGCCCACGGGCCATAGTTTGAGGACCCCTGGCTTATGTGATAATTCTTCTGACAGTTCAAATCTACTGTTAAGCAGCTCTACTGTTGAGTTACTTATTTTAATTCTCGAACTACTTGATTCCAGTATTTCCATTGGTTCTTTTGATATATACATATATAATTGCTATCTCTTTATTGATTATTTTCTCACTGATGCAGCTCTGTCATCATTGCTACCTTTGCTTTAACGCTTTTGTTTAGTTATATGAAAGTATTTTTAATGACTATTTTGAAGTATTTTTCTTTTAAATTTAACATCTGGTGGATCCCCCTGGCAGTTTCTGCTACTTGCTCTTTTTCCTACGAATAGGTCACACTTTCCTGTTTTTTTGCTTGTCTCATGATTTTTTTGTTGCAAATTAGACATTTGAGATAATATATTTTACCAATTGTGAATGTTAGAGACCCCCTTCCCTTGGGCTATTATTGTTATGTGCTTGTTTATTTAAAAATTTTTTGGACTGATTGAGGTACTTTAGTGAAGTTTCACCTCTACATACACACTTACACTTATATTGTTAAGCCTCTGATATTGCTCCCCAGGGAGACATGGCTTTGGGCTTGCCTACAGTAACCCTGGAATAACTGGATGACCTGGTATTGGTAGGGCTCTCCTTCTTTCTTTCCCTGTTGAACTCCACTAATTGCTGCCTGATTACTTTACTGTTTTCAAATTAGCCTGGAGGCATAAATAGCTTTATGAACTAATTCATTCTAATTATGACTCCTTTAAAGAAATGGTTTCTGAGGTCAGGACTAGATATTTGTTCACAACACAGAAAAGCTCCTCCCAGCTGTCTTATTTTGGTTATCTCCCACAAACTAGCCATCCTACAGTCTAGGCTCTATCTTTATTAACTATAAATCTGCATCCCAGTGCCTTTCACCACAATCTCCTCTGTTTTTGAGAGTATCCTTTGACTTACACTTCTCCATGGTTGCAAATGAAGGCAGTTCCCTTGGGCAGAGATTGAGAGCAATCTGCTTGGTGGCCTGCTTATTCCAACAGGCAAAATCCTGATCCAGAGCTCTAGAGCTGGGGATAAAGATGAAGGCAAGCTTCTCTCTGAATGACAGCTCTAGTCTAAGATTTGCATGCTTGGTAGAGGGTAGAAACAGTAGTCTGAGCTTGTTTCATCTCACACAGAATCATCACTCATGAACTGAGGTAAGAGTGACTGGAGCCCCAAAGCTCCTGGTGTCTCATGCCTAAGATACAGTCCCCACTCCATGAGTGAGGCATAGAAGGAAGGGAGATCCCATTTATTGACAGAACTCACCCAGTACTTAACCTCAGCAAAAGACAGCTGGGGTCAGGATGAGAAATGCTAAAGTCCTGCTCCTCCTGGAAGGAAAGTCTTCCAACTGGGAGATGGAGGGAGAGGGATCCCTGGCTTCTTGGCTACAGCAGTGTGACGTGAAGTTTCTGCCTTTTTGAGCTGAGGAAGAAAGAGAGAGTAGACTTGGATCACTTGGATCAGATACCATAGACATGTACATTTCTTACCAAATTTTTGCATTCTTTCTTTTCTTTCTTTCTTCCTTCCTTCTTTCCTTCTTTCTTTCTTCTTTTTTGTATTTTTTGAGACAAAGTCTCACTCTGTTGCCCTGGGTAGAATGCTATGGCATCATCATAGCTCACAGTCTCTTGGGCTCAAGAGATCTTCTTCCCTCAGCCTCCCAAGTAGCTGGGACTATAAGCAAATGCCACAACGCAGGGCTAGTTTTCCTGTTTTTAGTAGAGACAGGGTCTTGCTCTTGCTCAGGTTGGTTTTAAACTCCTAAACTCAGGAAATCCACCCACCTCAGCCTCACAGAGTGCTAGGATAATAGGTGTGAGCCACTTAGCCAAGCCAGATTTTCTTAAATAGATGCTTCTGCATTTGCTGTTTGCCCTTAAGACCATCTCTCTTCAGGGGCTTTAAGTTTGTTTGTTTTCAGTAATTTTCACCAATTTTTTTCCTGAGGAGAAGGTTAGCAGAGTTCCTCTCCTGTAGTGCAGGAAGCCCAGTAGCCTTTCATTGAAATGGGATTATTCATTGCTAACTTGCAGCAAAATGAATATGGGGTATATGTCATCCATTTACTAATGCCAAATGAGCTTGCAGCAACCAGTGGCATGATGTGCAATCCCAAATTAATAACGACAAGATACTTATGGTGAAATGGTGATTTGCTCTGGTAAGATCATAGGCACTAAGCAAAAACGGCTCATAAAAGGTTTGGGTTTTTCAGTAATAGGATAGATACCATACAGCAACATAGATGATTAAACATCTAAAACTTAACCTGTTGTATGAGCTAAGAATATGCTGTAAACCAATTATTCTTTTAATCTTTCAAAAACATCATGGGAAAACATATTTTAACTCAAGCTCAGTTTGATTTCTGAGCCACGGAGAATAGGAGACACTGGTGATATAAAATGAGAAAATAGCTGATTAAGTCTTCTTTGAGTTTCAAAAGATAAATGCCTAGAAAAAAATCTCTAGTCATTTACAATAATCACATTTACATCTACCTTGATGAAAATGAGGTACTGTTCAACCTCAAAATGAATCTCAGCTCTGGAATGTATTTCATGTGGCATAAAATCTTCAGAGAGAATAAAAATAAGTAAATAGGACTTAATTAAGCTAAAAAGCTTCTGCACAGCTAAGAACACAATAATTAAAGCAAACAGACAACCTTTGAAATGGGAAAAGACGTTTGCATGTTACGAATCTAACAAAGTGTTGATAACTAGAATCTACAGAGAACTCAAATTACTCAACAGAAAAAAAGCAAACAATTACTTCTACTACTGAGTGAGAGACATGAAAAGAACTTCTCCAAAGAAGACAGATAAATGGTCAATAAACATATGAAAAAATCCTCATAGTCCCTAATCCTTAGAGAAATGCAAATCAAAACCAGGTGACTTGAGATGTCACCTAACCCCAGAGAGACTAGCCCATATCCCAATGTTCCAAAGCTCCAAATGTGGGCATAGACATGGAGAGAAGGAAACACTTTCATATTGTTTGTGGAATTGCAAAGTAATACAGCCTATTTGAACAGAAGTATGGGGAATCCTCAAAGAACTCAAAATAGACCTTTCATTTGATCCCACAATCCCTTTACTGGGTATCTACCCAGGAGAAAAAAAAATCAATTTATCATAGGACATTTGCACTAGTTTGTTTATCAAGGTGTGCTCATCAACCCAGGAATGGATTAATAAACTGTGGCATATGTATACCATGGAGTACTATTCAGCCATAAAAAGATGGAGGCTTTACATCTTTTGTGTAACCAGGATGGAGTTTGAGAGCATTCTCCTTAGTGAAGTATCACAGGAATGGAAAAGTAAGTATCCAATGTACTCAATACTAACATGAAGCCAGTAGACAAACAAATACATGCACGCGCAAGAGAAAAACTCAATTAATTCAAGTTAGGAGAAGGGGAGAAAGAGAGGGAGAGAGGAGGATGGCAGGCGACTGCTGTGCTCCCACCTAACAGGTGCAATATAAGGGTATGAGGCACATCTGCTGGGTGAGAGACACAATTACAACGGGGACTTTACCTAACAAATGCAAACGATGTAATCTAATCATTTGTTCCCTCATATTAATCTGAAAAAAAAAAACCCCTGGAGAGACGCACTGAGCAAAGCCCCTGCTGATACATCATAAACATTAAGAACACAGGTTCTTTTGTTCATTTGCACCTTTCCTTTGATGCTAAAACCCAAGAATCATCAATAAGTTTGAAATGGAAAAGCCAATAATTTCTAAAGATGTTTCAGGAAGAAGAGAAATACTGTGTGCTCAAATACATACTCTTCGACTTTTGAAACTAAGATTTTTTTCCTTCATTGATGGTCTTAAAAATCATTTCCATAGCAGTTTTATATCTTTTGAGCAAAACACAGGAAAACAATAGGGAACTGACATTTTATTCATTGGGTTATAACTAAGATTTCTCACCCTGGTGCCTCTGGTTGCTAAAGAGGCTCACTTTCCCTGGAGAATAATTCCCCTACATCTGTGTGTAGAGCCAGCACAAAATGGTATTTATCTAGTCATCTCTCATTTTGTGCCACCTTTCATGCCCTTTCTTAGAATTTATAAACACCTTAGGAAAACCTGTAGTTTTCCTTGCACATATTATGTAAAAATCAAGTAATGTCAGTGAACACATACACCTCCTTACTTTGTATGCCCCAGGATATATTCTAATGGCTTCATGTGTATTAATTAATCATTTCAACAACCTATGGGAAATGTGAGGCACAAAGAGGTGAAGTAACTCCTCCCCTCCAGGTGACACTGCCTGTGCCAATCACTACAATGTACTTCCTTCATATTAATCGTAACTTATTATTGTTTCTTGGGGCAGCAGAATAAATGATCAGTAGAAGAGTTCACGAAATATAGTCAGGACTCCCATTTTCTCTTTGCTTACTGGGTAACTCTTAGGAGAAGGTCTAGAAACACATACAGGTGTGTAAGGGTTATGTTAGATAAAAGTAACATACTGAATTCATTACAAAAGGCTTGCATGGATATCTTAGCACTGCAAGGTGGTTTTAAGGCTGAGATGGCTGCACCGATGAACAAACCAGATACTCAGATGTGTTTTCCAGGGAAAAGATGAATTTATGGAGATTCAGGCATTTCCATTCAAAAGCAACTATAGATGATTTGCCAGAACAATCCAAAGTCATTTTATGCATGAACAACAAAAACCCAATTTTGAAACCCTACCCCAACACTCATATTACTCGTCTCTCACTCAAAGTCACCAATTTCCATTTCTGAAAGACAGTCAAACCCCAAAGCCAACTGCATAGGAGCCAATACCTAATCAAGAAAATTGGCTGTATAAAGAAATGATTAATCACCTATCAAAGAATTAATACTTATTAATGTGAAAACATCATTTAATTGACCATTTCAAGTTGCAGACCTAGCATCTGTGTCTAACCTGGAATCATTGTTCATACTATTTAATTAATAATAAGGTCTTTGAGGAGCAAAGATTACATTTTACACATTTTGTGTATTTCTTGGTGTTTGACACGTAGTAGGCAATCAAGAAATACTTATTAACTTGATGTACTAATCACTGTAAAATGGTAAATAAATCTAAATCTATCATATATAATTTATGATCACATTCATATTGAAGATCTCATAATTGCTTTATTTGAGGAAATCATTTCCTCTCTCTGCACCTATGCAATCTAACCAGGAAAATAAACAATTGGATTGGAGGATCTCTGTGGATTCCTACCAGCTCTGAAAGCCTAAATTCATAGCAGCATCCTATGCCTCACCAAGGGGTCAATTGAATGTAAAGGTCACATTTTTCTTTGCCTTGGGGCTGAATTAAACATTAGCTCTATTTGAAATGGAGGGTGGCAGGTAGGTGGTGGCTGATTTGTAACTAGTAAGATTAACAAGTTGCAATATCCATATATGAATAAAGAATAGAAAACCCTTACCTGTGAATCCCTTTCCTCTACAGTATTTGCTTTTTGAAATTCCATTTAAAAGAGAAGTAACACTCTGTTCTCCTCCACTAGAGGGAGCCAGATTTCAACGTTTATTGGACCATAGTTCATTCCATGGCAATGTTTGCTTGATTTAGAAAGAGAAAATATGTATTTTGATGTGGGATCCTTTTTTCTAGGTCTTACATAATAAGTAAAAACTGTTTATGAATCCAACACCAATTTTCCAAAAGATAAAGATTTTCCCAGTACTAAATAATTGCTTTTTAAAAACTCTTTTCCATTAATTTTATCAAAAGTGGTAGGACTATAGCAGATATATATTTGGCCTGTGAGTATCTAAGTTCAAATTCAGATTTATGAAGGTGTCAGTACAGCTTAGTTACTTCTAAGTGGAGATATTTTTATTTGTCTTCATTGTGCATTGTTTACAGGTCCAGAGAAAAGTCTTTTTTTTTTTTCTTATTGCTTGGGATTCATTGAAGGTACAAAGAATTAGGTTACACTGATTGCATTTGTTAGATAAAGTCCCTCTTATAATTAAGTCCTGCCCCCAAGAGGCGTGCCATACACTGTGACCCCCAACCTCCCTCTCTCATCCTATCTCCGCCACCTCCTCATTCCCCACCCCTCTTTGTATGTTTCATTAATTTTCTGAATGATTCTTTTGTTTTTAATTTCATTAATTTCTGATTTAATTTTTGTTATTTCTTTTCTGCTGGGTTTGGGAATAGATTGTTCTTATTTTTTCAATTCCATAAGATGGTTCATGATGTTATTGATGTGCTCTCTTTCTGCTTTTCAAATATAGGCATCTAATGAGATAAATTTCCCTCTTAAGACTGCTTTTGCTGTAACCTACAGGTTTTGGTAACTTGTATCTCCATTGTTGTTATGTTTGAGGAATTTAACGATTTCCTCTTTTATCTCTTCCTGAACCCAACTATTATTCAGCATAAGGTTGTTTAATTTCCAGGTCTTTGTAAGGGGATGAACATTTTTATTAGAGCTGAGTTTATTGTCTTGGGGTCTGAGAAGTACAAGGTATAATTTCTATTCTTTTAATTTTGCTGAGGTTTGATTTGTATCCTAAGATATGGTCTATTTTGGAGTATATACTATGGGCTGATGAAAAATGTGTATTCTTTAGCTTTCGGATGGTATGTTCTGTATATGTATATTAATTCCATTTGTTCTAGGGTCATGTTTAAGTCCTTTGCATCTTTCTTTAGTTTCTGTTTAGAGTATCTGTTCAGTTCTGTCAGAGAGGTGTTAAAGTCCCTGGCTATTATGGTGTTATGGGATATCATATTATGCAGACTCAACAAGGTCTGTTTCATAAATCTGGGAATATTTAATTCAGGTGCATAAATATTTAAAATTGAAATGTCTTCTTATTGTATTGTTCCTTTGACCAGTATAAAGTGTCCATCTTTTTCTTTTTTAACTTTAGTTGCTTTAAATCTGCTTGTATCTGAAAATAATATTGCAACTCCTCCTTTCTTCTGATTTCCATTTGCTTGAAATACTGTTTTCCATCCCTTAACTCTGACTCTTGATTTGGAGTTCAAAGCTAGATGTGTCTCCTGGAGACAGAACATGGATGGCTTGTGTTTTTTTTTTTTTTATCCAATCAGAATAGCCTGTGCTTATTCAGTGGTAAATTCAACTAATTGACATTTATCTAGAAAATTCATAAGTGTGGTAGAGTTCTGTTCATCTTATTTTGTGAAAGTCCATTGTGTACTTTTATCCTTAGCACCATTATGGAAGCTAAGTTTTGACCTTTAGCTTCTGGCTATTTACTTTGCTGGTGGTCCATTGTGATGGTCAGTGTTGAGAATAGGTCTAAAGATTTCCTGTAGAGCTGGCCTTGTTATGGTGAATTTCCTCAATGTTTTGTATCTACAAAAGATTTGATTTCTCCATCAATTTTAAAGCTTCGTTTAGCAGGATTCAGAATTCTGGACTGAAAAGTGTTTTGTTTAAGAATGTTGGAGGTGGATGACCATTCTCTTTGGGCTTAGAAAGTTTCAGTTGAAAAGTCTGTCATCACCCTAATGGCTCTGCCTCTGTAGATAGTTGGTGCTTACTCCTGGCTGCATGCAGAATTTTTTCTTTCATATTGACTTTGGATAGTTTCATTACAATGTGTCTTAGAGAAGCTCTGAGTTGAGACAAGCTAGGGTTCGATGTCCATCAGAAGTGAGTGTGTCAGGGTCTTTAGTAAAACTTGGTAAGTTTTCATTCATGATAGTCTGCAGTAGGGCTTCCATTCCTTTGAGACAATCTACTTCTCCTTCAGGAATCCCTATTATTCATGTTTGAATGCTTCATGGAGTCTTATAGTTCTGTAAGCAACTGGTCTGCTTTTTCTCACTTCCTTTCTGCCTCTTTGACTACCTGGGTTAACTCGAAAACTTTATCCTCTTACTCTGAGGTTCTTTCTTCTCCATGGTCTAATCTATTTTTGATACTTTCTACTGCATCTTTACATTCCCTAATTGTCTCCTTCATTTCATTAAGCTCCACCATATCCTTTCTATATTCTACATATCTTTCATCTGGTTCTGTCTTTCCATTTTCTCATCCAGTTCTTTTATTGTCTTATCATTCATATTTTAAATTCCATTTCTGTCATATCCATTAATTCTTTATAGGTGGAATCTTCTGTAGTAGCTGCTTCATGGTCCCTCAGGGGAGTTGCTCTGTTTTGGTTTTTTGTGTTGCCTGATTTTTCTGTTGGTTCCTCCTCATGTGTTTTTTCTTCTTGTTCACCTCTTTTTCCTCCTTCATCCTTTGTCTCACTTCATCCTTTGCTTCTAATTACCTTGTCTCAGAGCTTAAGTCTTGAAATAATGTCAGCTTGAACAAAGCCAAACTCTTCCTCAAGGTCAAAAAAAATAGGAGTCCTTGGGCAGCAACTGTGGCTCAGTGGGTAGGAAACTGGCCCCATATACGGAGGGCGGCAGTTTCAAATCCAGCCCTGGCTAAACTACAACAAAAAAATAGCTGGGCGTTATGGCAGGCACCTGTAGTCCCAGCTACTCAGGAGGTTGAGGCAAGAAAATTGCCTAAGCCCAGGAGTTGGAGGTTGCTGTGAGCTGTGATGCAATTGCACTCTACTGAGGGTGATTAAGTGACACTCTGTCTCCAAAAAAAAAAAATATAGGAGTCCTTGCTCTGATGGCAACATGTTGCAATATGTCATCAGTACATGAGGTGGCACTGTGAAATTTTTAGGAGGTGGAGAGCACAGCCTGCAACTTCTATGGTCCTTTATCCTAACTTAGTTGCCTCCAGTGATAGCCTGATTGTTTCTGCAGCTAGGTTGGGATCTTAAAGCTCACAAGAATCCTTCATGGGCAGGTCTCACAATGCTCTCTGACTTCTGTTCCATAAGAGTACAGGAGTTCCTCATCCTGTCCCAAGAGTGGAGTTCTGATCCCAGCAGGCAGAATTAAAGTGCTTTAGGCCTCTTCTAAGACCTTCTCAAAACCTTCCCACAATGGCAGCCACCTGGCCACCAAGACCTTCTTAGTATGGCTGCCTTGCCAGCTACCAAACCTATAGCAAATCCACTCCAACCAGCAATTGAATATGATTTCTGTATACTATTTGAGTCTGCCCACTCTTCCAAGCATTCCACTCAACACTCAGCTTCCCCTAACAACAGAAAACTCCAGAAAGGCGTCCTCCCATCCTGGATCTCTTTTGGGGGCCAGCTGATCCCAGGTCATAATCATTTACCTGATTCATCAGATTTCCACCACTCTTCTGTATCCATATGCTGTATCCAGCTCACCACCTCCTCACTGTGCTCTCTGAGCTACGACTCTGGGTAAGGTCCCTACACCAGGTATGACTGGGTTCTCTTTTTCCCCAGCCTTTCTAGGACTGCTCAGCTGAACTATCCTTCTGGTCTGCCATCTTGCCAAAAAAAAGTCTTAATTAAGAATAGCATTTGGGTTGGCTATGACAGATAAAACAGCTTGTGGATTGTAACCTTCATTCCCTTGTGTGGGAACATTTACACACATAAATATGAATAATCCTTTCTTGGGAAGAGTTATGGCTTGAATTGTGTCCCCATCCATTTGCTAGTCATATGTTGAAGTTCTGACCTAACCCCAAGTGCCTCAGAATGTGATCTTATTTGGAAATAGGATGGTTGCAGACATAACTAGTTCAAATGAGGTCATACTCAAGTATGTTGGATCCCCTATTCTGACTGGTGCCATTATGAAGGGGAGAATTTGGACAGAGACATGCCCATAGGGAGATGTCATGTGAAGATGAAGGCAGAGATCACATAGACACTAGCAAACCACTAGAAGCTAGGAAAGGGGCATAGAACTTATTCTACTCATACCTCTCAGAAGGAACCAACCCTGCTGACATCTTTTTTAAATTTTTAATTAATTAATTAATTAATTTTGACAGAGTCTCATTCTGTTTACCCTGGATAGAGACCATGGTGTCATCATAGCTAATAGCAACCTCAAACTCTTGGGTTCAAGCAATCCTCTTGCCTCAGCCTACTGAGTAGTTGGGAGTACAGGTACCCGCCACCATGCTTGGCTAGTTGTTTCTATTTTTAGTAGAGATGGAGGTCTTGCTCTTATGAAGGTGGTCTCAAACTCCTGAGTTCAAGCAATCCACCCACCTTAGTCTCCATGCCCAGTTGCCTGCAGATGACTTGATCTCAAACTTCAAGCCTACAGAGCTATGAGACAATATATTTCTAGCGTCTAAGTTACTTGGCTTGTGGTACTTTGTTACAGCAGCACTCATAAACTAACACAGGAAGTTAACTCTTATAGTGTTAAAAATAAACATATTCAACCCAGGAATGGATCAACAAGCTGTGGTATATGTATACCATGGAATACTATTCAGCTATTAAAAAACATGGAGATTTTACATGTTTTTATTAACCTGGATGGAAGTGGAACACATTATACATAGTAAAACATCACAAAAATCAAAAAGCAAGAATCCTAGGTACTCAATTCTGATGTGAGGACAATTAATAACCTAGTGCATGGTGGGGAGTGGGGGAAGAGGAGAGCAAAGAAAAGTAAGGAGGGAGGGTTGGGGGGATCACAGTGTGTGGCACACCTTTCGGGGGTGGGACACAATTATAGAGGGTCTTTATCTAACAAATGTAATCAATGTAACCTAGTTCTTTGTATCCTCAATGAATCTCTAACAATAAAAAAAAAGTATTCTTTCCAAACTTCATCTTCAGTTAATTTTTAAAACAAAACATCCCTTTTAATATTCTAAAGAAATATAAATGCATTATAGAAGTTAGAAAACATAAATGAGCAATAATAAGAAAAGAAAAATACCATAGTCTCACAAACTGGACAGTAACTCTATTAAGAGCTTACTATATGTCCTTTCAGATCTTTTATATATTTGTAAGCACAGATAAAATTTTTATAAAAATTAAATTATATTGGGATGGGCAGGGTGGCTCATGCCTGTAATCTGAGCACTTTAGGAAGCCAAGGCAGGAGGATTGTTTGAGGCCAGGAATTCAACACCAACCAGGGCAACATAGCAAGATCTCATCTATACAAAAAAGACAGAAAATTTAGCCAGTCACGGTGGCATGTGTCCTAGTAGTCCCAGCTACTCAGGAGGCTGAGGCAAGAGGATTGCTTGAGCTCAGGAGGTTGAGGTTGCAGTGAGCTATGATGACACTACTGAACTCTAGCCTGGGCAACACAGAGAGACCCTGTCTCTAAAAAAATTACATTATGTTTTATAATATAATGTTTTATATCCTGTTTTATTCACTGATGATCCACACCTTTCCACATCAATAAATTTTCATTTTTCTCATACCCAGTCTGTAGTCTAATACCTTTAATTGTGTAAAATGTTTTTGCAATTGCTTGGTCCAAACAAAGACCCAATCCAGGCTTCTTCTTCTAATCTAGCAGAATTCCCTGGGTATTTTTTTCCCCCTTTTAAACCTCACTGACTTGTTGAATAAACTGGATCAATTGTTCTACAAAAGATAATGTGCCAGCTTGTACATTTAGCTGGTTATTGCCTTGTGGTAGCATTTAGTTTGCTCTTATACCTTTTGCATTTCCCATAAATTGAAAGGTAAAGCTAAAAGCTTGATGTATTCAAGTTAAATATTTAGATAGACTGCATCATAGGTGATATTATAGACTTCATAGCAAGCATCTTTTATATGGTAGTCTAGTGAAATCCTCCAAACTGAATGTTGTTAACTAGAATATAATATAGATATCTATCCATAATATAAAATCATTTTCTCTAAAGGAGGAAATAGCAAAAATGTTTTCTGAAAATGATCATATCCAAGAGAAACTTCCTGAATGTAACTACTAATTTGCTTTTCTCAAGGGAAGGTATGAGACATGTCCTATTAAACACAAATCAAAGTCACTTATACAAGTTTTCTAAGAATTTCAGAAGACTTCCTTGACCTCATCCAATTCATTAACTTTCTCTTCAGTCTACTTCAGCAATACCTCATTCATTCATTGAATATTTATTGAGCACCTACCATATGTCATACTCAGCTCAACCTACTGGAGATTCAAGGTGAAATTCTCCTTCCCTTATGAAACTTAATATTCTATTTATAGCTCAGACTGACCTAGCCTGAAAAATTTAAACTCCAGTTACGTGCTCTCTTCCCTGTGCTTCCTTTCACAAGCTCATGCTTCCCTGTTTTCTCATATCCTCACTACTCTGAATCCCATGATTCTACCCTACTTGGAGGCCATTCTGCACACCAACAGTTGAGCATACTTCCCTTCTTAAGGAGTTGAACCTACAGATGGTGAAACATTTGAGCAACTCTCCCACCACTTCAACTCTTTGATGCTTTTATCTGTAATAGCCTCATCCATGCTGATCTTCTCACTATATTCACTCTCCACAAGTAAACTGAGGCCTTAGTTTTAATTACCAACTATATATCTACCAAGAAAACTCTCAGAGCTCCAGATCATTCTTCTGGGCCCCATTCCCTAACTCCCTGCTAGATGTCTCCACCTGGATGTTACAAATTCAGCATACCCCTGACAGAACTCACTTCTTTGGTGTTCTCCACCATTGTTACTAGCACCTTTGATGTCATTGCGGACACCTACCTGGCCCCTCCCCACTAAGACCTGCCAACATCTGTCTGCTGCTGTCTGTCCACCTGCTATCATCTGTTCTGCATTCTTACTAGCTTCTTCACGTTTTATTTTTACTTCCAGCTGTGTCCCCTCCAAGCATTCCTCTTCACAACCTTTGAGTTATCTTTCTAATCATTATTTCTTGTCATGTTACTTAACTGCATAAAGCTCGCCACCTTCTGGATGACACCTGCCTTCTGCATTGAATTTTGGCCTTTCACTACCTGGCTCCTGCTGCCTTCTATTGCCTCAGATCCCACCACTTCCTGACACGCTTCCAAACTATTGGAACTTTCCAAAAAGCAATTCTGCCCCTGTGACTTTTCTCTAGCTGTTTCCTCTGGCTGGAAATCCCTCCTCATGCCACCTTGTTCCCCATACCCACACCTATTTCTTTTTAGCCAAGTGTGTACTCTTTCTTCATTATTAACTCACCTGTGCCTCCTTATTGAGAAAGTTTCTCTGATTCCCCTAAGAAACTAAAGAATATTTCTAGAATCCCTCTGCCTGTGCACACATATCCATCTTAGCAATTATCATACTGTGTTACAGTTGTTTATTTGTAGGTTTGTTTCCCATAAAGTCTGCATGGTTTTAGAGATAGGGCAATTCTTTCCTGGTGCCTAGTACTGGGTGTTCAATAAATACTTAAGGAATGAGTGAAAAAATAAATGGATAATTTACATTTCCAATAGCTGCACAGCACTACCATGTACGAGATCCTTAACTGGGCCACTGTGAACCTCTTGCAGTCCATATTCAGATAAATGTCAAAAATCACATTGGCAAACCTCTTACCTTGTTTTTCTTAATAAACGATTTTATAGTGAACAACATACACATAGAAAAGTGAACAAATCATAAGCATACAGCCCAAATAATTTTCACAAAATTGTGTAGTAACCACCATCCAGGCCAAGAAAAAAGTCAGTCTGCTCCCTGAAGCCCTGGATGCCTCTGCCAGTCACACCTCCAAAGATAATCACCATTTCAACTACTAACATTCTAGATTCGCTTTGCCTTAATTATTATTGTTGTTGTTGTTGTTGGGGATTCATTGAGGGTACACAGAAGCAGGTTACATTGATTGCATTTGATAGTAAGGACCCTCTTATAATTGTGTCCTGTCCTCAAAAGGTTTACAACACCCCTTTTCCCCCTACCTTCTCCCTCCTTCCCTTTCTCAGTTGTCCCCATCCCTCACCCCAACCATGTACTAGGACATTAATTGTCCTCATCTCAGAATTGAGTACATAGAATTCTTGCTTCTCCATTCTTGTGATGCCTTACTAAGAAGAATGTGTTCCACATCCATCCAGGTTAATACAAAAGATGTAAAGTCTCCATCTTTTTTAATGGCTGAACAGTATTCCATGGTATACATATACCACAGCTTGTTAATCCATTCCTGGGTTGGTGGGCATTTAGGCCATTTCCACATTTTGGCAATTGTAAATTGAGCTTCAATAAACAGTCTAGTGCAAGTGTCCCTGTGGTAAGGGATTTTTTTCTTCTGG